>JAZKJV010005656.1:600000-810545 GCA_037367405.1 Ottelia alismoides | reverse complement strand
TGCAATTTTTTTACATTAAAAAAAATGAGGAAAGTACCTTTCTTCCTCTCTTCTTCCTTGAAGATGAACCCAACAGGGAGCGGCAATGGCGGCGGCCCGTTCGCTGCGGATGAGCACCGGGCGGCGCGGGTAGGCGGCGCGGGGGCGCGGGCCGCGCAGTGGATGGCGACGAGGCGGGTGGGGGGTACCGCGCGAGGGCGGCAGACCTGCTTGAGAAGGACAGATGAGGGCGCGGGCCGGCTGGCGGGAGGACGCCGCAAGCTGTAGAGGAGAGCGGGCGGTGGAGGCAGACCGTGGACGCGGCTGGGGGGCGGAGCCGCTGGCGTGCGGCGGCGTTGGTCGGCGGTGGGTTCTCCTGCCGTTGAGTGAGGGGCGGCGGCGGTGGGAACTCCCCACCGCTGCTGCGGTTTTTTTTTATTTTTTTTATATTTTTTTTGCTTGTAATAAAAAATCTTTTTTTATTTTAAAAAATTTATAATTTTTTTTATTTTTTTAAACAGGGAATAGATTCTAAAAAAAAAGACGGCTTGGTGGATGATGATGAACTAAGCAAATGGGAAAAAAAATGGTGTTATAATGGTGTTGATGGATGGGATAATATGTGTGATGCTAAAAAAATGCAAAAAATGACAAGATAATAAAATGAAGGGAAAATTTACCTACGATGATACGGTCGCCTATGGAGTGCTCACGAGAGCACGGTCTTAGCTCAAATCGTCGGCGTGCGATGAGCTCGAGTAGCGCGCGGTTGCGGCTGCGATGTTGGCCAAAAAGCCAACGGATCACACCGGAGAGAGGCCGTCGTCGCTCGACCGCGGTTGCGTCGCTGTCACCGATTCAACTCAGGGAACTAGGCTCTCCTCACATAAAGATGGATCAAAGGCAAAATTGAGGAGAATGAGAGGTATATAAAGATGATGGGATGAGAGGTTATTAAAATGGTGGGAGGTTATTTTTATTAATGGAGTTGAATGGGAGGTTTAAGAAATGGTGGGGTTGAATGGAGGTTGGTGGTGAGAAGAGGTTGAATGGTGGTTATTGTAGAGAATGTAAAATAATTAAATAAATAAAAGGAAATAAAAGTAGGCTACTTTAAATACAACAAAATAAAGAAGGAAAAAATAATGGTGAATTTACAAGTGAATACAAAACACTATGTATATTTTTTTGTCTTTTTAATAAGTGATATATACAACAGAAAAATACAATAAAATAATTATAATTAAAATACAACATAAGTATGATTTTTTTGTATTTTTAGTAATTAAGAAAGGTAAGATAAAAAATGAACAAAGAATGAGTATATACATGGTATACAATGTACATCTAGGTCCCAAAACCCAACTTTTGCAAATGAGCTCCGATTTTAATGAAACCACTTCCGTTGGATAGATAATTTTCTAACTTGAACTTTAAAAGTGAGTTTGGTGAATTTGGAGTTCGTACGGAGCGGGAATTTAGCTTGGAAGTTGGTCTTTACGGCTTTTTCCCATTGGGATCTAGGAGCATTTATTTGAGATATAATTTGTTTTGTATTTTTGTATTTTATATACATTATTATGAACAAGTTAGAGAAAGAATTAGGCAAAAAGGAGTTGAAATAAAATTATTAAAAATATATGAAGTTTTGGGCTATTTACATGTATAAAACTCTTGTGATTTTGCGGCTTTTTTTATGTGTAATTTATTTTGTACAATCTAATATACAATAATTAGTGTGTTTTATTTACAAGAGATTATTTTGTTAGTTTATTGATTTTATTGACATTTATATGGGATTTTACTCGGGGATTTTACTAAGATTAAGATATTAAGATGATGAATCGCAGATTCATCATTGACCAAAAACGGAGATGAGGTCAAACAAAGGGATAAAGTACAAGAATAAAATTGTCAATAAGTACAATATACAATAGGGGTCCAAAACCCAAGTTTCACATACGATCTCTGATTTTAATGAAATTGGTCTTGTTTTGAAGATCTTTGAATGTATATTACTTTAAAAGCAAGTAGACCTAAATTGGACACTCTATGAGAGAAATATGTGCATTTTATTGATCAATTTTACAAGTTAGTATTTTTTTGATATTTTTCCTTTATTAGTGTTAGTAATAAGACACTATAGATGATTTTATTGGATTTGGACTTAGTATAAATAGATGCAAATATGGTATTTTAGCTAATATACAAGTGAATATTTACGAGTGAATTTGTCTCCTTATTTAATGCAAATAGGAATGCTAAAATACAGATATTATGTACACATGCATGAATGCTAACTATGCAATATAAGCGGAAATATGCAGCTAATTACTCTGGAACAATGCTCTATTTTCAACTTTTAGAGTGATGAATCATAGATTCATCATCGCTCTCGCACGAAAAAAATTCCGGCTAAGATATTGCGCTATTTCCCTCTTATCCCCCAGATTACAGAGATTGTTCATGTCAAATAGAACAACAAAATGGATGATTTGGCATGACAAAAATCAATCTAAAGATGAACTTATGCGTCATCTCTCTCCCCGATGGAAGTTGTTCGATTATGTATTTTCCTCTTTCGCAGAGGACTACATAAATGTTTGATTAGGACTTGCTAGTGATGGTTTCAATCCTTTCGGGAATATGTTCCCATCATATTCCATTTGGCCAGTAGTTATCATCACCAACAACATCCCTCCGTGGATGTGCATGAAGTCAAACTTTATGATGCCTAACTGTACTGATTCCTGGCCAAAAATCACATGGAAATGTTATCGACATATAATTGCAACATCTCATCGATGAGTTTAAGATTTGTGGCATAATGGTGTAGAAACTTTTGATGCATATGTAAAGAATTCCTTTCAAATGCACACTGCACTATTATGGATAACTAACGATTTCCCTCATATGCCAACCTATCTGGTTGTATTACAAAGGGAAAATATGTGTATCCAATGTGTGTGGAACATACGCAACATCTTTGCCTTTGTGAAAGTAAGAGATATGCTATTTGGATCATTGTAGATTTCTTCCAGTACTGCATTGATGGCGGAATAACTTGGATAAGAATGTTTTCGATCGCAAATCATGTCTTTCCTCAGATAGATTTATGGGTAGAGTTTTGAAAGCAGATACTATGCGACAATCTGGATGTGAACTAATGGTCAAGTTGTTGAAGATGAAAGATGTTAGGTCGGGAAAGACCTTTAAGAAAGATTTGAAAGGTTTGGGAAGTCTTGAATTAAAAAAAGAGCATTTTCTTCATGGAGTTTCTGTACTGGAAAGAGTTAATCATACGCTACAATCTGGATGTAATGCATATTGAGAAGAATGTAATTGATAATGTCACTGATTCGTCGAAAGACACAGTTAAGTCTCGAAAAGATATACAACTCGATATTCATCATCACTTGCATTTGATATCAAAGGAGAGCAGTGGTTTTGACATCCGGATGCATCTTACCGTCTCGATGCGAGTAAACGATTGCGTCTTTTATAATTATTAAAGTATATTGTTGTTCTCGATGGATTTTGTTCTAACATTTCCATATGTCTGAATGACATTCAAAAGAAAATCAGCGGGCTTACAAGCAATTATCATATCCGGTGTGTTCATCAAAACCAACCTAACTTCACGTTGTTATGGACACTACGACCGCATCAATGAAATATTTAAAATGATCTATCAACATGATCGACGTGCGATTCTATTCAAATGTGAATGGCACATTGTTTTTAAAGAGACATGCTTTAAGTTGGATCCAAATTTTGGTACATTATCCCCAATAAAAGCAAACACACACTCGGTAGGGTGGATCCATTCGTCTTAGTATTCCAGGCAGATCAAGTATTCTACATTGAAGATAATGCTAATTCGGATTGGATAATAGCGATTAAAATAACTCCTCGAGGGTTTAATCAAGACTTTGACAATGAGGAGTACGATGATGATGAGGTTGATGCTTACCATGAAGACAGAGATGCATGAACTCCGATACAATTCTAATATATATATATATATATATGTAAAGATTGTTTTGTAAGTGTAAATATCCATTACTTTCCATGTCAAAAATACGGATATTTCTTCTCCAGGTTTAAAAATAATTGCCCATGATTTTGAATATCTGATGTGGTTGTAGTTACTCTAAAATACGCAGACAGTTCGGACCCCTTTTTTTAGATGGAGTGATCGAGACGAGGATGAGCGAGGAAGTGACCGACCAGAGTCCGAGGTGGTTGAGGGGCTGTAGAGGGACCCAAGATGAGGAAGATGCTGGTTGCAACCAGTCCACAGGTTCATACAGTAAGCGATGCTGATGGGGCTTCGTCGTCAAGTAACTTGGCGTGGACCTTTAGTAACATGTTTCATTCCACGGTTAAAATAAAAATCAGAGCATCAAAGAGTCCTTTGATTTTAATTAAAAGGCTCCATTTGGAGACTAACTATTAATGTTTAGTGATCCCTTATATAGGTCAGCGACATAAGGGGAGGGGCCCTACTAAATGCATCTAGTTAAGTGAATTAAAGCATGGAAAGGATATGAAGGTGCGACTAAATAGGACAGGTTGAGCTTTAGGGGAGTATGTAGGGCCATTTCCAGTCGGTTGTCCATCATGATGCAGACAAATGTACCACTACGTATTACAGACTTTAGGAATGTCCCCACCGCTCTGAGAGCTTCCATCTTTTCTAATATGAAGGCATGTTTTCATTTTTGTTAAATACCTAATTTATCTAATATTGTTGAATGATATACAAAGCATTTTTGACTGGGGCAATGATCTCAAGCTCGAGGAGGGGACCTTGCATCGGGTGGCGAAGCTATATCTTGATGCCAGAGCGAGGGGAAAGAAGGATATAATATTTTTGTTCAATTGATCATTCAATTGATACAATAATTAATTAACCTTCTTCGAAAATTCTAAAAGCACTACGATGGCTTCACGACGATGGTTGAAGCGTTAGTCAATCCACCTCCAAATTGGTATCCAACCAAGTGGGAGGCGACCATATGGTATTGGGGAAATTACGAGTTCATTGCGAGATAAGTCAATTACATGGTATGATTTATTAATTGTGAAATTATGCATATGTTTATAATGTTGGTATGCTCTCCTAAATTGTAGGATTATTCAATGAAAAATACCTTTAATAGGACTAGTCTGGATATCCCTACCTTGGGAAGGACTAGTCTGGATATCCCGAAACACAAGCCTGTAAGCTATTTCATTCTAACATACTTACATAACAAGGACGAATTGATAAGAATATAATAATTTTATACTTATTTGTATAGGTCGCGACAGGGGACGAGCTGGGTTGTGTTAGGCTCTTTGAGATCAGCAGACCACAGATAAAGAGGGCAACACATACTTCATTCATGAAAGCTACACAGAAGCCCACATAAGTCATTGATTTATTTGGTTATTATAAGTCTAAAAATATATATCTTATATAGTCAATTTGTTAATGAATTTAGGGACGAATGATGGAGTTCATCAATAATCAATCACCTTCGGATCAAGGCTCCTTGGATCCCAGACATTTGAGCAAGGAGGCATTTCGCCACGTCATCCCTCCATCATCGCAACATTTTGGATAGATCTTATTGGGTGGTGTAGTTGCCACCAAGTCGAGCTTCTATGGACGAGACGGCGATCCATCATAGCAGGAGTTCGACCAGCCAAAGCAGAGTATGGCAGAGATGTGGCGTGACCTCGAAAGGTCACATGAGAGAGAAGATCAACCGCGAGAAACTGTACAATAGAATAATAAGACTATGTAGCGGAATGCACAGACGATGCATGAGATGCATAGGCTGATTGTTGAGTTGTTTGGGAGGAGCAAATGCAATTCGGCTCCAACCCTTCCACGTCGAGATCACAATGATGATCGGCCCCCTACTTGTGGTTAGGATTTACAGTGTTTGTTTCATTAACCTAGTTAGTAGATAAGAATGTATTCATCTACATGTTGTATGTAAAATACATTTTATCTTCAATGTACATATATATCACATAATTTGATGTTTTGCTTCTGCAATTTACTTTTGAAATTGCGGTGTGAGCCATTGAAAACTCAACTTTTGCGAGGGTCTAAAATATCCTCACGAGGTGAGAATACAGTGTCATTGAGGCGACCGCTCACTAAAGATGAATATTCAACAATTAACATGCAATAAGATAAAGCAAAGCGAAGCAAAAAGTGGATCTAAAATATTACAACTCTACGAAATATGTGTACATGGCAAGTAGTGTAGAGTGTCAAACACACGGAGCACGAGGATTACACAATAAAAATTAGCAATAAAATCACAAAATAAAATATTTTTCTTTTTTATGTTTTTCTATTTGTTATTTTTCTTTTATTTTTTGCTAATAATTATGTATTTTTAATTTACCAAAAAGTCAAAATAGTGACTTACAATAATAGTCCAATTTTTTTGGTATTTAAAAATAGTTGAAATGCTAAAAAAATCCCAAAACTAATTTTAAAGTATAGAAAATAAAATAAAGAAAATCAAGAAATAGAAAATGCATTTTTTCGGACGTTTGAGTTTGTGCTTGAAATAGCCGAAATCACTTTTCTTGATGGAAGGGACTAGGGGAGGGAGCCTGGTCAAGTGAGTTAGGGAGAGCCTTTTCTGGCCTCTGAATAGAAAATGCAATTTCTGTATTTTTAGATGTTTTTTTTCATAATTTTTATAGGGTTAGAATGATTTTGCTATTTTTTGGTTTTTGTTTTGAATTTTTAGTGATTTTTGGTCTGTAGTTGTAAAAAACAATAATAAATTGAGCCATCATGCAATAAATGTTATTGCAAATATCATTCCCTGATCTGAAATGAAAAATAATTAATTCGCATGATAGGCCCCTTAGCACAATTAGGGTTATGTACCATGGCCATCTTGATGATCATACAACAATTGAGTTAATTGTTGAATCATAGAGGTTGGTGCTTGGGATGAATATTTTAAGAGTTAGATTGAGGACTCATCAAGCACCGTCAAATGATTATTAAGATATGATCTCTAGCTTGAGTAGGAGATGGCAATAGTTTCTCTAAAGGCTGACATCTAACTGTCCTCTTGATGCAAGTTCTCTACATCGGAATAGAGATTCGGAGGTGTTAGATAAGTTAGGTCAAAGAGTTGACTTAACGAGATCGAGATAATCAAAGACCTATGTCGTATGCTGTCACGATATAGGCACACATATCTGACCGGAGACAGATGTGTTACTATATGTATGAGTATACACACTTGGCAGACCGGTAAGTTGATGGCCTAATCATGGTCTATACACCGCGCATTGGTGTTCATACAAGGGCATATGAGTAATACAATCTCTCAAAGGGATCATACAGGTTATCTACTGAACCGGAAGACATGAGCTCACTCATGAGATATTGGGATCAAATTCCATGCATGGTCGTCTCGCTTTAGAAGCTTGACTGAATTTGTAGGTTTGATATATACTTTTGGAAAGTATATGATCAATACATGGGTATGCTATATGCTTTTGGAAAGTATATGATCGGTACTGACTCCCAATGATCAAATGAGAAACTTAATGATAAAACCCTGAAGGAAACTATCTAAACAGATCTAAAACTTCAGGTTTATTCTAGGTCTTACAGTATGCAAGATGTACACATATTAGGAAATACCTGAGGGTGATGTGATCATAAACGATTGCATAACCATGACGCTTCCATTTTGAGGGAGTGATGAAACAACTTTGAATTTTAGTGACTCCTCTCAGTAGAGAAGTAATCTAATCTTTGTCCAAATGTTGGACATTGATCTGATTGTGATTCAAATGCAATGAGAATATTAGATCTACGACCTTGATTTAATCAAGCATCTGTGGGAGGTCCCCGAGATCTGGATTTGAGATATGATCTCAATATCCAATTCCATATACATGGAACGTACAATTTCCATGTCCTTATCTCTAAGTATATGCGGAGAAAGCGCATTATCCTTGAAAGAGTTCAAGGATAATTTCATTGTTGATAATATATCCGAGTTTTGAGGAAAAAACAATAATTAAATGTGATTTAATTATCATGAAAAATACGAATTAGATTCATATTATTTGTCCATATAAGGAGAATTATATAAGATAATTAAATGTGATTTAATTATCAAATATGTGAATAATGTGAATGTGATCATATTATTTGGGCAAATGAGAATAGAGATCCAACATGATTAAATATGATTTAATTATCATGGGATATGAATAATGTGAATAGCACTATCCACGTTAATCATATATATTATAAATGTGATTTAATAATATATAAGAGAGAGCTATTGGTAAATAAAATTTTACAATTTAAATGCTGATGTGAATTGGATTCACATTATACATTTAATTGGAAAATGTAATTTACATTTTATGTTGGGTTGTGAATGTGATTAAGAAATTTCCAATGGCATGATTGCAATGTTCACAAAATAAATTGGACTTTATTTTTAGAAATAATTTAGAACAAATGTTATTGTAAATTTTGGAGATATTCATGGGATTCAAAATACCATGCAGTAGGAAAGAGGGAGCCACCCTTCCATATGGAGAGGGTGGACGACCACAACTCCTCATAGAAATTGGTGGTTGTCCACTCTCCTTATAGAAGGTGGCTTGCCTCCTTCCTATTTCTCCAAGGAAGGTTGATTTGATTTAAATTAATATATATTGATATAAATAAATTAAATTAATTATTGTTGTATTTTTACAACAAAATCTTGGTCCAGTAAAATAAACACAAATCAATGTCCACCACTGGATTTGTGTTGTCCATGGATTGAGACCCATAAATCCCAAAATATCATATAATAAGAGGCAACCCTGGCTCTTCTTTAAGACACATAACATATGCTCTCTCTCCGTCTCTCTCTCTCTACACACCGAGCCTCTCTCTCTCTCACTCCTCCTTAGAGTGGTTGTCCACCCTAAACCCTAGAGAGGATCGACGTCGTCGCCACGTCATTGTGCCGCTGCTTTGACTGCTCGTGGATCTCCATCTCCTTCGGTGCGCCTTGCTCGTGAAGAAGACGTCGGATCTCGTGTGATGAGATCGGGAGATTCACCGCTTGGATCATAAACATGGATTGCGAGGATCGTGTGTTTCATCAACGCGCTCTCAAGAATCTCCTCTGTTGGATCAGACTTGAGACATGATATCTCTTGCTTTAGAGACTTGATCACAACCACGCTTCAAGAGGTAACCCTGATATCTTGTTTGTGGTTTAGATGAAACGATCCGAGAAGTGTTCTTGGATCATGTGGTTTCATCAGTTTAAAATTTTAAATTCCGCTGCCCCAAGCAACTAGTGTGACTAGTCTCTCCCGATCACATATGATGAGATCTCCATGCTTCCGTGGTGCTCTTAAGGATCTTTCCATATCTTTTAAAATAATCCCAAATTTTTAAGATTTTTTCTAAAAATTTTTTAATTTTATGGATTTTTTAATGCAAACAGGGAATAAATACAATATTCTTGGGTTTTTAAAATAGAAAATTAATATTAAATGCCCTACGAAAAATATATGTGATGAAATATAATATAAGGCACTTATATTAAAAATCCTACAAATTTTAAATGGAAAATGATATTTTTAAAGCAAGAAATAAAGGGAATAAAAATACAATGCTAGCATGGGATAAAATGTAAAGAAAATTAAATAAGATCTCAATCTAGATCTGCTTTGCAAAGTATAGGGGCATTTACGTAAATTACCCACAAATATTTAATCCATTCCACGTTGGCAGGGGTATAAATGTAATTTGGAAAATATGACATGACATACATGCACTTATCACAAAAAAAACCAGAATACAAAGTTTCTGGATTAAATAATAAAACTCAAGCACAAGGGTGTCCTTGCAAAAAGCCCACCACCTCACGTGTATGAGCACATGAGATGATGTGGTAGAGGACCTGCACATAAATAAAACAAATACATGGGGCTACTTGCAAAATAACCACAAAGTTTTACACTACAGATAAAAGTTTCAGGATTAAAAATAAAATACAAAGAGCAGGGGGGATTGGCAAAATTACCACCTCTAGCATGATCCAACAGCAGGAAGCTTTCACTTAAACATATGACGGCCTATGGACAACGGATACCACTTCGCAGATGAAGGGACATGATTAGAAGGCGGTTGCTGATCGACGGCCGATGGCTTCTAGATCCAACAATAACAGCTTGATCTGGAGTTCCTCGTCAATCCAACAGTGGAGAGCAAGGGAGGAAGAACATGGAAGAATGCATGTACATGCGAACTTGGATTTGCTCCGCTACGCTACTCCTGCGGTCTTCGACTTCATGGTGAGGAGCAGAAGACTCCTAGTGATCGTGGCTTGCTCCTGGAGGTCTTAGATGGGACCGAGGGTCACCGTAGTGAGCCTCAGTGGTCAAGGAAGAGTAGCAACTCTAGGTACCTTAGTTGAATCAAAATATGAGCCACTACGGGTCTTAGGGCCTCCAGAACCATCAGGGAAGCTTACCACACACACATGAGGGTTCTGGGGGTCCTGTTAGTAGGAAATGAGTGAAAATGGATAACGGCAGAGGTTCTCCAATGTACGACAAAAGAGGAGAATTAAATCCCTGATTCGACGCGGATCGAACTGAATGGGGGTGCGTGGGGAATTCAGAACTCGAAGGGGGAAGAAGATGACGGTGATAGACGGGTCAAGGAACGATTGATGGCAGCGGAACAGTGGTCGGAGCCGAAGCTCCGACGAACTTCGATTTGGAAATTTAAGAAATAAAATGCAAGAACTATAGAAACTAAATCCTAAACTAGAACATCCACGATGATAGGAACAGAAATAGATAAAGAAAACTAAGGTTCTACCTGAGAGGTAAGGAACCAAGGTGGAGCTCCGCCAGCTACTCCGGCGATGCTCGAATCTCCTCCGACTGGCCTCTTCCTCCACGCCAAGTACTTATGCGAAGTAGTTGTTGTCACCAACAACTTAGGGGACTATAAAACTTAGGGATTTCAAAGCATAAGCGGGATCAAATTCAAAAGGGAGGCTGTGGCTTGTTTTTATACACAAGGATCTTTGATTGAAGCTCCTAGTCACTCTAGCGACCCATCGATAGAGGTGACGATGCAGTGTGAAAGAGCGCAGATCGAGGCACAAAAATGTCGAAGGATTCACACCAAAATATCGCAAGATTTGAGCAGGAAAAATCGAATAAGATTAGAGGGTCAGCGGTTCTGACAACCCTAGGGAGCATGGGGTTCTGTTGATAGGCGGGTCAACCGAGGACCCGCTCGCCCACTGATAGACAAAACCAAAATTAAAACATGTATTAATTCAAATTAAAATAGTAAATGATTTAAATAATTTTAGGTTAAAACATGAAAAATATTTATTATTTTATGTAGTATTTTATTCTGATTTTTATTTATTTATATAAGATGATTTATTATATGTTGCTTTTTACAAGCATAATTATATGTATATTTATCTATATAGTATGCATTTTATTTTTATTCCGTACTTTAGATTTTATTATTTTGTATACATAATTTATTAATTTACAACTTATTTAAATATTTATAAACATATTTTTATTTTATTTTTCGTAAGTAATTTGTACACTTAAATAAATATGTATAATTATTATATATGTATATATATGTATAATTCATATATGTATGTATGTATAATTATTTATTTTATTTTACTTTTGATGGTTTTATTTTAATCTAACCATGGTCATATATTATAAATAATATTTACAAGGTTATAAAAATATAAAATCATGAAAAATATATGGAATAAATAAATTGAATATTTTATCCAGGTATAATGTACAATAGGGTCCAAAACCTAACTTTTGCATCTTAACTCCAAATTAAATTAAACCAACCTCATTAAATAGTTAATTAAAAGTCATATAAAATTAAAGGATTTTGATGAATTTTGAATTCATATTAAGAAGATATAGGTCTGTGAAGTTTGGACTTTGGGATTTTATTCTGAGTGTATAAAGCACAATATGCATTATTTTTACATGAAATCAATTTTGTATTTTTCTATGTGTTTTTATCTATAACTTTCATGTATAAAGTTTATTGATTTGATATATAAATAATAAAGAATAAAATAGGTCCCAAAATATATTTGTTGATGATTGCTTGTATTTCTCGGCCCTTATCTCCCCCTTCTTTATTTCTTGTCGACCAAATCATCATGATGCATAGGTCTCGGGGTTTAGGGTCATTCAATACCTTTGGTATTTCATTTCATTTATTTTTCATTTCTTTATTCTTTTATTTTAGCTTCAAATGTAGACTTTTATACACTATTTATACAATAAATAATATATGTTATTTTATGCAAACTAATGATATGTACACTCATTTGGCTATGGTTTAAAAGTCAAAATGAAAGAATAAAGGTGATAAAATAGAAATTCATTACCCCCCTATACTTGCCTTTGTTAGTCCCTATCAAACACTTATGCCTATAAGTGCAGAAAAGAAAAATAAAGAAAAGAAAAATGAAGAACTTGGATTGATTTTAACTTTCAAACATGTCTTCATAAAATCAAAGTTTGGAGCTTAGTTGGACCTTTGTAAGATTACGTTAAGTCGGAACCTCGTTGCGAAGCAGATTTGAAATACAACAGACTCTGAGAACCACAAAACATTGCCTACCTCTCCTCAAAAGCCAGGTCAGAACAAGTCGATGTCTTACGTAGCCCCTTATGACCATGAGTTTAACTTGTACAGCATCAGTGACTTGCATCTCCTCTCGGCTGAAGCGGCAAAAGTCAATCTCTCCAACATGGTGACTCTAATTCCCCAATCCAACAACTTTTTCCTTGAGAAGCAGGGTATTCCCTTCTAAGTTCAAGTTCAATTGGCTCAAGAAGAGAAGGTGGAGAAGAGAATGGACTATAGTCATTGTAGCTACTTATCCTAGGATGCTTGTGTAGCCAAGTCATCCGACTGCAGGCTCACAAGGATCTTTGACTTTGAAACTCAAGCTTGCTTATTGTCTATACACATACATACTCCGATGGGGATTGATTTTTCTTGGATTTTTGCCCATCTATTTTTTTGGAGTTTTTGATTTTTTTAAATTTTATTACTATATACAATATCTTTACATAAGGACTTTTTCCTCTTGAACCAGTAGACTAACCCTCTTTTGAAGCATTATTGCAACCCACAGACTCTGTCTTTATAAACCGTCACTACTGGATCGGGTTGGGGTACAATGACCACAAATCTGTGACTTCTGATGTTTCAATCAGCTTGTATCTCATGCCGACAAATCTATCCCTCTCCTACTTCAATTGAGGTGAGCAAAGTGTAAGGTACATGTGTGCAAGGTAGGTCACTGTCGACAAGAGTCGTGCGTATGTTCTGAAATATTCTACTTAGGCAGTCAAGACGACTCTGAACCTAGTCTTGTGGTCTCAAAGAATTAAGTCTAGTTGGTCTGAAGCACCTCAATTCCAATTCCTACAAGGTTCCTGTGATTAAATGGATTAAGGTCCAACCTAACTCCAATCTTCGGATTTTAATTAGACTAGTTCAATTATCAGCATAAACCCAAAAAATGTAAATGCTATGTACAATGCAAGAAAATAGTTTTGTGATGCAAATTTCTAATTTTGAACTTTTTTGTGGATTTTGAACAATTTTGCAAGTTTTAATGTAGGTATATGAAAAGATTTTTGCAAACGTTTTTGGATGTTTGAGTTTCGCAAATTTTTAGGCATTTTTAAAGACCAAAGGTTAGAAGAGAATTATGTGTCGGTATTTACACATGATTATTTCTATATTACCAGAGACTTTTATAGGTTAAGTGTTAGTTAATATTAATATACAGGTTTTATACATTGTTGTAAGACTTTTATTTGAGTTGTTATTTACACAAGATCTTCAAAACATTTTTGAAAACATTTTGAAAACTTATTTTTACAAATAGTTTTGATAAACATTTTTGCAAACATTTAAAAACCTTAAAAACCATTTTGCAAATATTTTCCAAACAATATATTTTTTTCAAAAGATTTTTGCAATCATTTTTCAAATCATTGGCAAATGAATTTTCAAAAGAATTTAGTTACACAAATAAAAGATTTTTTTTGCAAACAAAAGTTTTTTTATAAAGGTTTGAAAATATTTTGCAAACGTTTTCCAAATAATTTTCGAAAGATTTTTGTAAATAATTTTTCATAAATTTTTCAATTCATTTTGCAAATTACAAGTGTTTTCAAAGAACTATTGGTATATTTTAATAATTATCCATATTATTGAAAATACGAAAGTACGAGTTATGGCTAAAGTATATACAACGTATATACAACCCCCTATACTTAGCTTGAGCTATGTCCTCATAGATCAGAGAGAACAAAGGAAGACATAACTCGTACTAAGTATAGTGCGGTCTATACTACAACGACTAAAGAATGAATGAATGAGAAATTGACCCCCCATACTTAGGATGAAATAATCCTATGTATAGAAGACTATACACAGGGTAGGGAGGGTCAGGGGTGGGAATGCACGAAATCATCTGTTCGACCTGTCCCCCCCTACACTTAGGGTAAAAAATCCCTAACTATAGACATGATATCAAAAGTTGAGGGGACAAGTGAGGGATCACAAAAATGAATAACTTGGTGTGCTCACCCGCTAACTTAGGACAAAGTACGTCCTAAGTATAACAATGATGAAAGGGGTGAACTTTTTTCGGAAGAATTAGAAAAATAAAAAGGAAAAGAAGGAAATAAAAATGATTTTTGTGATTTTCCAGCTTTGTGTGTATCATCCTTCGGCATCTGAGAGTTCCTCTTGAAATACGACCTCGATAGAATCGACAATGGATAGGAATGTGTCGTGCTCTAAATGTTGCTTCATCAATTGTCCATTGACTACAAAGAGATATGCATCATGTGACAATTTAGGTATCTATAAACTCCCATTATCACGCACAGTTTTCATTATAAATGGTCCAGTCCATTTGCTCTTCAATTTGTCTGGGAAAATCTTCGACTTTGCATCAAATAACCACACGTTCTGTCCAGGTTCGAAAGTCTTCTCGTGGTATGTTTGTCGTGCCATTTCTTGACCTTCTCTTTGTACACAAGGATGTTATCGTATACATAGTCTCAAAACTCTAGCAAATAGTTCAGATCAACTTTACGGCTCTTCCATGCTTGCTCATAATCAAGGTTGCACATGTTTAATGCCCACAAGGATTTGTGAATAAGTTCCACGAGCCGGTGGCAAGGCTTGCCATACACTAGGCAGTCGGGAAACATTCTGAGAGGAGATTTGTACGATGTGTAATATGTCCAAAGAATAGAAACAAGCAGTTGGTACCAATTCTTGCGATCCAGACGTACAAGCTTCTGCAATATAGTTTTAATCTGCATGTTGGAATATTCAACCAAGCCATTGGACTGGGGGTGGTACGACGCTGCAACACGATGTTCGATGTCATATTCTTTGGTCAACTTCTTGACCTCTTTGTTGATAAAGTGGCTCGCCATGTCAGAAATAAGAATCTTTGGTATCTCAAACTATGAAATGATGTTATCTTTCAGGAAGCGACAAATTATGTGGTTGTCCGCAGTTTGGGCGAGGATTGCCTCCACCCATCTACTGACATAGTCATCGGTGAGAAGCATGTATTCAAAACCCTGACTGTTAGGGGATGGACCCATGAAGTCAATGCCCCAAGCGTCGAAAACATTAGATATCTGAATGTACTTCAGAGGCATTGTGTCTTTCATACTGATGTTTCCAACCATTCGCTGATAGTCAGTACATTTCTTTACGTAGTCTGATGCATCATTGAATAAAGTAGGCCACCAAAGGCCACATTAAAGCACTTTCATTCCCATCCTCTTTCCAGAATGGAGTCCAAGGGCTTCAATCTTGCGATAATGGTCTAGTACACCCATGATCTCCTTCTGAGGTATGCACCTCCTCTGGATAAATGTGGATCCACCCACTGGTAGAAAAGAATATGTGCTAAAAACTTATCAAGTTTGATATTTGGTCAATCTGGAGGGGTCTTCTTGGAGATAAGATAATTCATGATATCTGCATACTAGGGGAGAGAGGAGATAGACAAGATTGCCTCATCTGGAAAGGTCTCTGTTACAGGAATGGAGTTCTGCTCAGGAGGCTGTATTTCAATGATTTGGAAAGATGATCTACCTCCACATTCTTGATGTCTGGTTTATCACGGATTTTCAGGTCAAATTCTTAGAGTAGAAGAATCTAACGATTTAGATGGGGCTTGGCGTCTTTTTTGCTTTGCATGTATTTGATGGCAGAATGGTCTGTGTAGATAATCACCCATGACCTGAGGAGATGTGATATGAACTTCTCCAGCGTCAACACCACAACTAGCAGCTCTTCCTCTTTCATAGTGTAATTTTTTTGGGCCTCATCTAATGTATAATGGATCACAAATGACAACCCATCTCGTCATTGTCTTAAATGTACAACACCAATTCCAAAGTTTAATGCATCCTTCATGATTTCAAAGGGTAGAGACCAATACGATGATTGTAGAACAAGAGCATGTGTGATCAGATCCTTTAAGAGATTGAAGGATTGGAGGACCCGATCATCAACCACAAAATCGACCTCACTGCCAAGCAACTTAGTCAGCAATCAGGCAATCTTGCTGAAGACTTTAATGAATCTACAATAAAAACTGATGTGCCCCAAAATGACCGACCTGCTTAAGATTTGTGGGTGGCTCAAGTTTAGAGATAACATCCACCTTGGCTAGGTCAATCTCCATACCACGTTTGGAGATGATGTGACCCATCATGATTCCTTCGGTCACCATGAAGTGAATCTTCTCCCATAACAGTACAAAATTTACCTCACAACATCTTTTCAATACTCGATCTAAATATCCAAGGCATTGATCAAAGACAACCCCATAGATCAAGAAGTCATCCATGAATACCTCGAGAAAATTTCCTACCATATCAGCAAAAATCGCCAACATGCGTCTCTGGAAAGTAGCTGGTGCATTGCACAAACCAAAGGGAATACGGTGGAAGGCATATGTTCCGAATGGGCAGGTGAATGTAATCTTCTCTTGATACTTTAGCACAATGGTGACTTGATTATACCCAGAGTAGCCATCCAAGAAGAAGTATTCCTTCGTGGTCAGTCTTTCGACTATCTGATCGATGAAGGGCAATGGGAAGTAATCCTTCTTGGTCGCAAGATTCAAGCATCTATAGTCCACACAGACGTGCCATGAAGTCGACACTCAGGTCAGAATCTCCTCTCCTTTTTCATTGATGATGATGGTGTTCCCAAATTTCTTAGACACTACGTGCAGGGGACCCACCCATTTGCTGTCAGAGATGGGATAAATAAATCCGGCATCACAGCATTTCGTGATTTCTTTCATGACAACGTCCTGGAGGTTTGGATTCAATCTCCTCTGAAATTCATGGGGAGGGCTTGCTATCTTCTTCAAGATAGATGTGATGCGATCACAATGACGGATTTATTCCATGGAGATCTGTAATATTCTATCCAATAGTCTTGTGGTTTCTTTCAATAACGTCAAGCAGACAAGATTCTCGTTCTTCGGTCAAGTGGGAATTGATGATGACCGTATGCATGTCGGGTTCACCCGTAAGGAAGGAATACTTCATGTTGTATGGGAGAGGTTTCAATTCTGGGGGAGAAGGAGTCGACTTTGTGGTGACTTCAGAAACTGAAGTACGTGTTCGCTCTTTCAATTATATGTTGTCCACTATGGTGCATTCAAACTCAGAATTAAAAATATCACAAATATCTGTAGCAATTTCATCCTGCTTAGATGAGGATGGTTGTTCAAGAATCTTAGAATGACTATCAGCAAACATCCCATTCTCAAAGACATCAGGAAACTCAACTGTGCTTTCCAGACCCTCCTCAGGAGAGAGGAATGCGTGTGTATCATTGTTGTGCATGAACAAATCTGTATCTTGGATTTCCCTTAGAAAATTGTAGTCTTCTTTGCCATTCGGGTCATTCACTCTCGTAACAGATGCCACTTCAACTGGTTTTGGTTCCTGGACTATCTTGAACAAAACTTTATCACCGCTGAAGCAGAATGTGATCTATCCAGTTCCATAGTCCACCACTACCCTGGTCATTCAAAGGAATGACCGATCGAGGATGACTGGAGTGTGGAGTAGCGGTGCAGAGGTGCCCATATCAAGGACAATGAAATCCATATGGATATGTATCCCTTAGATGGTGACATTGATGTCCTCTAACATGCGCTTGGGATGCTTGACAGATCTGTCCACAAACTACATGATCATCTTTGTAGGCTTAAGCAGTCCTACTCCAAATTTCATGAGCAGAGAGGAAGGTAACAAATTGATCGAGGATCCACTGTCGAGCAATGTTTGCTCAAACTCTTGATAAAAAAATTAGCATTGCACGAGAGGTGCTCCCTTGTCTTTTGGTTTGTTCAGGGAGAATGCTCATGGCATTTAATGTTGTCATGGTCAGGATGTGCATCTATCATTTCTTCTTCTTGTAGCTTGGACGATTTGTTGTGCATGCCTCTTTGAGTCCTCGTTTTACTACAGACATACACTCCATGATCTTCAGCAATGACATTTCAAGAATCAAGTTTGCAATTTTTTTACAATCTCAGGATCAGACAAAGCATTTTTCATTTTTTTACGGTTTTTACTTTGATTGCTTGCGGAAAAGGAATGTTTACTTCAGAACAAAATGTATCTGCAAAAATCTTCTCGTATCTTTTTGTGCAGGTAGATGGCAAAAAGAATCAAAATCATCTACATGTTGTGGACCAAAAAATGGTGCAGTCTTGGTTTCTTCAGCTTGTGCTGGTTTGGTTGTTGACGCCGACTTCTTCACCACGGGTGCGGCTTCTCCTTGACTATTGGTGTTTTTTTAGTTTTCTTCATTTTTTTGTCTTTTGGTGTGGGTGGTGCTGCTCCATCCAAATGTTCTCTAGCACCATCCGCTGGAATGGCTGAGGACTCACCATCGGATGCTTTACTCTTTCCCTTCTAGTTGCAGATGGCTTGAGTGTCCTACCACTCTTGAGAGTTACAACATTAGATAAAACATGATCATTTCTACTTGATTCGGGTTGAATACTGCAAACTAACCTCCCCTTGCGACTGAAATTATTTGGATTTGCTTTGACCTTAGCCAGGATGATAATTTTCATGACCATTAGGTCGTCGATCTTTTGGCTCATCTCATCCATGTTCTTGATGAGTGAACCAAATAGTTTAGAGCAGGGCTGGCTGAAGCGACCTATAAAGATTCGGTTTGATGAGACCGTTGACTCTACTGATAGTGAGGGGGAGGTTGTTGTTGCTAACCTTGAGAATACTGAGGAGAAGGAGGAAGCTGATGTTGGTACTGCTGGGAGGAGTATTGGTGATGATAAGGGGGAGCCGACTGCTGATAGTGTTGTTGGCGGTATCCGGACTGTCACTGTTCTTTCTGCCTTCAGGTGTACCCTTGTTGCGAAGGCTGTAGTTGTTGGGCTTGGTTGGGCTGATATGTTCGCCCTCCTTGCTTATGGTTAAATGGTCGGTTGACATGGTTCTGACCCTGTGTTTTTCCTTGAGGATGGGTCAACTACTGTTCATTACTCTAAATGCCATTCACATCTAGGATGAGTGGTGGAGGTGGATAATAAGGTTTGATGTACTGAGACTGGAACTCATATGGTTGGTAGACGGCCACAGGTGTTTGTGGTAGTGGCGACTGCAGCTCGGGGGCCTGCACGTAGTACACGTGATAGACTGGGGGCTGATTAGGACTCGACTGAGGTTGTTGTGGTGATGTTTGCTCCTTATTCTCAGCTAGAGGCTTGGGTGCGACAGTCACTGCTTTACAGGCACTGATAGTGTTCACCCGCAACTCCAACTGCTTGGTGATGATGTCGATCTTGTCCATGCCCTTCATGCATTGCTCGATCCCAGTGAGCTTCTCTAGTTCTTGCGACCTATTCTCAATAAAGTCTACTTTGGATAAGTGACTCCCTATAATTCTCAGGTCGAAGTTCTCACACCTGTCCACTTCTTGGGTATCTACCATATTGACATTCTTGTGGAGGATCCGTGTCTATGGTGAGAATTAGATGGAACGAGAAAAGGAAACTGTGGCCTCTCCTTCGACCATTGATGAATCTCGTATTCATCATGCAAAAAGCCATAAATTAAACCCCTGTCTTGACTAATCCAATAAAAACCACCTTTAATTCTTTATTTTTATCCTGTATTATATTGTGTATAATTTACCATTAAATTATTGTATTTAATTTTACTTATTTTTCTTGTATTTATTTTATCATCAAAAACCCCTAAAAATTAGGTAGAATAATTGTCCATAAATTGCTGACCATTAAAAAGAAAAAAATACAAAAACAAGTCAAAAACAAAAATCGGTGTTTTTATCCCCCTTAAAAATACCCCCAAAAAATACTTTTTGTACAAATGACCTCTTTTGGTTTTTTCTCCAACATGAAAGTTGTAGATCTCGTAGAGACGAGCAACTTTCATGCTTTGACTTTTTCCTAAATTTGCTTCTAACTATTTATTTTGTATTTTTATTTGTATTTATCATTCTGAATTTTCTGATTGGACCACGTGGCGCCCACTGGGCCGCCCACATGGCCCGCTCCTCTTTCCGCCACCCGGCACCTCCCTTGGCCATTGGATCTGCCCCTGATCGCCCTCATCTCTGCCGTCCATCACCTCTCCTTCATCAGCCGTCAGATCTCTGATGAGATCTGATCTTAGCCGCCCACCCCTGCCCCAATCTCAACCGCACGATTCTCTCCATCATCCAACGCTCCTCCTCGCGCCACGTCTCCCTTCAACCTCCGATGTTCGATCGTATCCTATCCTACGCTTACTCAAGTGCCACGTCACCCCCTCACCCCTTGCCGTTGGATCTCACCCAACTCTCCATCTAAGCCACTCTTCAGCGCCCATTCTCCACCGCACGATCAGATCCTATGGAGCTGATCTCCACCCTCTACTCACGCACTCATTCCAGCCGTTGGATCGCTTGATACAACGGTTGGCCAGTCGTCCCCTTCCTCCCATTGGTCCCCTCCTCAAGCGTTACACATGTAGCACTGATGAATCCACATTTCATCATCTTTATTCTATCATTTTGGCACCAAAAACCCTAGCAAATGCCTGTAAATACCCTTAAATAGAGCATCTTAGCATGCATGCATGTGCATTCAATTAGTGTATAAAATGTTGTAATTAAGGCTAAAATTATAGAATAAATAAAGAAAAGAAAAAGAATAAAATATTGTAAATATTTTATGACCCGAAACCCCGAGACCTCGGCATCTCGATGACTAGGTCGACAAGGAATAAAGTAGGGGGAGATAAGGGCCAAAATACAGATAAAATACCTATACATTCTATTCATTCTTTATTCATTTTGGGACCTATTTTTGGTTCCACTTTTTGTGCATCACATAAAGAAACTTTGTACATAAAAGTTGTAGATAATTTTATAAAGAAAAATACAAAATTGATTTCACAGAAAAATAATGTACAGATAAAAAGTTATGGTCTAAACAAAATCCCAGAATCCCAACTTCCCAGACCCGTATCTCACAAATGAAAACTCCAAATGCATCAAACTCACCTTTAATTGTATATAGAAGAAAATAATCTATTTATTGGCGGTGGTTTCGCATTTGGCAGAGCTACGGTTTGAAAGTTGAGTTTTGGACCCTCATTGTATACTTGTACATATTAAAATATTCAATTTATTATTTATTCATTATTTTTTTTATATATCTTTATAAGGTTGTAAATACTACTTATAATAATTATGTGCATTAAAATCAGAATAAAAATGCAAAGAAAAATAAAAATAAAAATGAACATATAAAGAATACATAGGTACATTACCTATAGATATACCTATACAAAACATACTTGTATTTTATTAAATATACATAATAAATCAGAAAAATAAAATAAAAATATATTTGTGTAGATAAAATATTTTATAATTTTATAAAATCATAAATAAAAATAACAATATTCAAAATACCTAAAAAAAATAAAATACTAAAATACATAGGTATTATACCTATATAGGGTAAAAAGGTAACTTGTAAAAATATAAGTCATAAAAATAATTAAAAATCGGAATAAAATAATTTATAAAATTATAAGAATTTTTTTATTTTATAACCTAATCGAAATAATATCATTTGTTATTTTTTATTGATTTTACAAAGGGTTTTTCCCTGGTTGGTCCACGTGGACCAACCAGGTTGGTCTGACAGTTGACCTCCGGTCAACTGTCTGCCCCCCCCTGTGGCCTGTGTCAGAACGAGTTTTTGACTTCTTTCGCGATTTTTTCGAGGTTGTATCTTTCACCATCTGGGGTTGAAGTCTTCTGCAAAATTGTAGCTCAAAGACCCATGAATCACGCCCAGCTCTTATCTTGGACTTCGGATCATCACGTTGCTCGATACGCCTCGTTCAAGGGAGCCCTCCGTCAACCCCTTAAAACCAAACCTTGAATCCCATTTTGAATTTGAACCGCGAATTCTCAGAGATCCACCTCCCTTGGTCGAGCAATAGGAGCCCGGAGGTGACAGCTTCGAGCCCCACGCATCCAAGCGGCGAGAGAGCGTCCAGATCGCCGCGTGTTCCAACCTCCGACGACCGCCGTCGAGGCACCCCCTTCCCTCGCTCAACCTGGGCTTGAGGCAGTGCTTTCCCTTAGTTTTCGTCTTCTGTTCTTCCAGCCATCTCGCGCGCCGTCGATCTTCCGGCCGTTCTTCCCCATCAGCAGCAGCCGTTGGATGGCGGATCATCAGCACCGTCAGATCAAGGGCTGAGATCTAATCTCAGCCCTCCGCCCACGAACCGTCATTGGCGCTCCAGGACTCGACACGTGGTCAAGTGGGATTCATCCCACCGTTCGTCAGCGCCTAGCGGGGGTATTTTTCTCTTTAACCCCCGCCATTTTTTGTTTAGTTCTTAAGTAACTTAGAAACTTTCATTGGCCTTTTAAAACTTCTATGTAATTTGCATTAAGGCCCCCGATCTTTTTCTATTTTCTTTTTTGGTCCTTGGCCACGTCATAGCACGTGCCCGTACACGTGAGGTACGTGGCCATTTTGCATCAGAGCCCTCGGGCATTTTGTTATTTGTCAACAGCCCAGGAACTATTTTATCACGCTAGTTATTTGTGGAAATTTTGGATATTTGCCCCTGATACTTTTGGATATTACTATTAGGTCCCTGCCAGGCGCGTGTGTAGCACGTGCTTGGCCTGGACATTTTGCACAAAAGCCCTTTCGGGTTTTGTATTTTGTTTTTAATACAGCAAATGCAAGATTTAGTGTAAAACTTTGTGGCAATTTTGCATGTACCCCCTGGATGTTATAGAAATTGCATGTATGCCCTTGCCAGACTCTTAAATCTTTAATTGCTTGATATAATTGATTAGGGTATCATTTCAACCTCAAAATTTCTCAAATCTTGAAGTTAAGCTCCTGGAAACTTGCTCTTCCTCGCCATCAATTTAGTTTTTGATTTTATTTTATTTTTATATATGTTAAAAATCAAAAATATGCTTTTTGTGCACTGTCTAGTTTAGAAAATACCAAAAAAATATTAAAACACCTCTAAAAATTCCAAAAAAATTACTTAGTGTCTATTTTAACCTATTTTAGTTCAGTCCAAAAATCACTAAAAATATCAAAAGAAAAACACTAAAAATTTAAAAACACTCAAAAACTTCAAAAAATTATATAAAATCAAAGAAAACTCTAAAAATTACAAACTCATGTTCTGTTTGTTGCTCATTTTGTTTTTTTTATTTGAAAAATAGTGTGAAAAATTTTCGTTACTGGTTGCTATTTTTAAATCTCATTTTACTCACAACCAGCAATATTTGCACTGTTTTGCTTTATTTCAGTATTTAAAAATACCAAAAACACCTTGAAAAATCCCCCAAAATCACAAAAACAGTAAAAAAAGTATAAAAATACCAAAAAGACTTTATTTGCTTATTTTTGAGTATTTTTATCGATTTTTATAAATACTCTAGCTTGCCTTTTATTACATTACTTTTATATTCCAATATTGAAAAAGAAAATAAAAAAATAAAAAATAAAAAATAAAAAATTATAAAAATCAGAAAATTAAAATCAAAATACAAAATTAAAAATTAAAATAAAATTAAAAAAATTAAAAATTAAAAACCCACAAAAATTCCTTTGCTTGCTTGCTTAGTGTAGACACATCGCACACACACACACTTGAGCACAATTGTTTGGACTACCCTGCTTGCTCCCTGAGTTCGAACTCTCTGCATATTTGTCACTATACACCATTTGTGCAGAGTTAAAAATAAATTTTAACTCCCCATTAGTTCTAATTTATTGATCTTTATTGTGGGTTAATTATTGATTAATTTCAGAATTTGTGTGGTCAAACACCGACTGTTGACTCGCCTTGTGAGTCGACACAACCACATCGATTTCTGAGGTTATCAAATGGCGCCGTTGCCGGGGAGCAACAACGAGTAGTTTATCTTTTTGTTTGTTTGTGATTGTTGTTTACCATAGCCTCATTTTATCTCTCTTACATTTTTGATCTATATATTGATTGAGATATTCTGACCACTCTTCTTTGTCTTCTTGCGAGGGACCGCGGAGCAAGGCGGATCGCCTAGGAGAACCGAAGCAACCTTGGGAAGCGGAGCCGGCTATTCTTAGCCAAGCCGGCAGGAGAGAGCGAGAGGAGTGAGAGAGAGTGATTAGTTTAGCTTTTCTGTTATTTTTGTGAGAGAGTGATTTATTTAATTGTAATAATACAGGTACACTTGGACTCTTGGACACTACCGGGCCTAATTTCCGGGTGTTTGTTCACCCGGGGGCTCACCGCGGTTTTTATCGCGTTTTATCGCCGTCATTTTCCGGTTTTGTTTTCCTTTTTCTTTCTTTTGTGGATTGAGCCCTTAGATCATAGGTCATGCTTGGTTCGATTAGAATAGGTCCAAACACCCTAATTATCTTTGCATGCTCCTATAGTTTGTTGTTGGACTTAGACTAATTAAACAGTTAGCTATAAGCTTTCGATCCACGCGTCGCGAGCTCACACCCGAACAAGCGCTTTCTCCTAACTCAAATGTGTTGAGCAGAGGAGGGGTGAGCCTAGACCGGACACTCGGATTGGGAGTTAGTAGCCAGCTTGTGATTCTTCACGCTAGCAGTTGCCTATCTTAGGACGATTTCCGCTTTGCATATCGCCATGTAGTTTAGGTTTAAAAAATTCTGCTTTGCATCCCGCATGGAGAGAGCTGGGATTCGTTGTAAGTCTTCTTACTTTGCATGCATCATTTAGGCACAAAGGTGAGATTTCCACCTTGGTGTCGACTTGCACGGCTTTTCCGACTCTATTCCCCCTCTGTTTTTGGAACAAAGTAGGATCAAGAAAATACAAAAAACCGTTAGGCGCTTGTTTGAATCTACTCAAAAGAAGCGATAACACCAAAAAAATTAAAAAAGGGACTGTTAAGAAAACTTGACCAAAAATAAAATCGGTAATTGGATTCATTGCTTGGGGAGAGTAACACCCTCACTTGTATTCAGGTTGCATGGGAAGGTCTCCTTCCAAGTAAGGTGAGCGCTTCGTAAGGATTAGAGCCAAAAACCCAACTTGTGGCTGCCTTGTGTATCGCCTGGATTTCCGAAGTATTGGCACTACTATCGTACGTAGTCGAGTAGGGCTTGGTCGCCATTGGTGACTCACTGTTGTGTGAGCACCGACCTTGTCCGAAGTACCGAGCTTAGGCCACGCCTTCACGGGTGTGTCTGTCTCACCGGCTGCGTCCGAGTAGGACCTTGTACGCTCACGGGTGATTCCGTTGCGAGCGAGGTCCGAAGTATCGGTTTCGCCTATCGGCTTCCTCCCTCTATTTCTTTGGCTGAGTAGGGATCCAGGAAGGGTTACAAGGACCTCAAAAAGCGCAAGTTACAGGTTACACAGGAGGAGGACAAGTACGGGGATACTTTCCCGACAGTACTCTCTCTCCTATAGGCGTAGCGTTCTAAGGACTCGTGACAAGATAAATACCTGAAAACAAGCTAAAATTGACAAGATAAAAGCCAAACCTTCACGGCTTCACGTGTTGAGTTGGTGAATTCACCCCTGCTTTGTGTTTGATTTCTAGATTTATTTAGGTCAAGATCAAAAACACCGCACAATTGTGCACAATTTTGTTGCATCTCGCATTATCTTCTTCTTCTCTTGCATTATCCCTGCTCTTCTCAAATAATCAAGATGATGGGACGGAGATCTCTTAGGCCGACTTTGTCGGCACCGCTATCCAGCACTCCTCCTCATTCATCTAGGAATACCTCAGAGAGTCCGCTCTCCGAGCCTGAGTTCACATCCGCCCTGTTCCCCCTCGACCACCCTTCCCATTATCCTTCTCTCAGTCCAATTGTGTCAGAATTCAGTGCATCACAGAGTTCCGCTCATTCAACAACACCTGAGATGACCCCTTTTGCTTTTTCAGAAAATCCAGCAATGGCAGACAGAGGCGAGCACCCAGATGACCACGATCACCCTCCATTCATAATCGATCAGGTGGCCATCAACAATTCCTTACTAGCGTCCCTGGAGACTATGCAGAGACAGATCCGTGACCAGGGAACATTCATGGGTGATCTGATGAGAGAGATAGCACAGATGAGAGAGAACTGACCCGGGGGCGGTGGCGGTGGAGGAGGAGGAGGACCCGATGCAGGAGGAGGCGATCCAGACGCTGAGCGACCGCCACAGACCATCATGAGGGAGTTGCACAACCCAGCTGCATCCCTCACTCACCGGTGGATCAGACTCCCGCCAATCCACGGAGATTTCGAGCTTCGGCCCCACACGATCCAGCTGCTACCCAAGTTTCACGGGTTGCCGACCGAAGAGCCGCACCTCCACCTCCAGGAGTTTGAAATGATTTGCAGCACTATCCATGATCGATTGATGACCGAGGACACCATCAAGATGATCGCCTTTCCATTCTCTTTGGTTGACAGAGCCGCCTACTGGCTCAAACACCTTGGGCGATTTGTCGACACATGGACAGATCTCCGGACCGCGTGCCTGAAGAAGTACTACCCTCTCGGCCGGACCAACGCAGCTCGAGCCATGATCAGTAACTTCGTCATGATCCCAAATGAACAGTTCCATGAAGCCTGGGATCGATTCAGAGAGCTCATCGACCGGTGTCCACATCATGACATCTCCAAGCCCAACCTCGTGCAGAGTTTCTTCTGTGGGCTGACACCGGAGCTGCAGGGGCTAGTGAACGCCTCTTGTGGTGGGTCTTATTTCTCCAAGGGAGAAGACGACGTCTGGGCCATCTACGAAGGCATGACAGAAAACTCTATTGTGATGACCCAGGCCCGAGTCTACACACAGCAGAAGCCCCCGCAAGGAGCGGGATCATTTCAGAGGATCGCCCGCATCGATGCCGGTCCCAACACAACGTCGGTAGCCGCAGCCCAAGCCGAATCAGCCGCAGCCGACATGGGCATAATTAGTGAGAAGTTGGACCGCATGGAGATCCTCGAGAAGAAGCAAAACCAAGGTCTTGATCAGATGGACCTTCTCACCAAAACCATGAGTGACCTGAAAACTCAAATCCTATGCATTCAGGAGGCACAGGCTCATTCCCAACAGCCTCCCAGGTCCCGGGCTGACTCCAGCGGTAGCAGCTCCAACCAACCCTCGACCTCATACCGACAGGTGAATCATATCCAGGCAGAGCCGGTTCCACTGCTACAGTACCATCCAGAGCAACCGCCGTCTCAGGAGACTCAGATGGTGGTCTATCATCCCGAGCAGCCACTGGCATTTCTTCCTCCACCTTCCTTTGAGCAGGAGCCATTGATGGAAGTCAATGGGATTTGGTACGACCGGTACCCTCAGCCCGGGATTTGTCGGGATCACCCCGGATTCCGTTGGGGCAATGGTGGCTCCTCATCCCAACAGCAGCCTCATGCCCAAGGACACCAGAACAGCCAGCCACAGCAGCATAACCAGCAGCCCCAGTATGCCCGCCACATCAGTATCAGAATGGTCCTCGTCCCGCCTATCAGGGACAACAGTGGAGGCAGCGCCAACCGCCTCAGCAGTCTTATCCCCAGCCACCCCCCCAGTATCAGCAGCAACACCAGCAGCAGCAACCCCATTTTCAGCAGGGACAGCCATCCGGTTCTCAGGGTCCTGCCTTTGAGAACCCAGCCCTTGATGATCTTGCCCGCTTGCTATCTGAACAGCGAGCCTCATTCAGGCAAGAAATGGATGAATTCCGGCAGGAGATGCGGGATATCATCAAAGGCAAGGCCGCCATACCCGCTCAGATCGAACCTAACCCTAATAACCTAAAAAGAAAATCTGAGCAGGTAGAGTTCATAGAGGATACCTCTCCTAGTGACTATTTGAGTGACATGTTTTATTCCTATTATGATGCTGATTTTGTTACTACTAGGAGCGGTAGGATGCCAGTCGGCGGTGCCTCTTCTGAGCGACAGCCAGATGTAGGATCAGGAGCGCCAGAGGAGCAGAGGAGCGGTGCTGATGCCGCCCATGATGATGTTGAAGACGGTGGTGCTGAAGCCACCAATGATGGAGAGCCAGACGACGGTGCTGATGCCGTCAAGAGATCAGATGCAGACGGTGGTGCTGATGCCACCATTTTGGATGCTGAACCAGAGTGCGGTGCTGATGCCGCGAAGACCGGTGCTAGTGGTGGTGCTGAGGCCACCACATCCACTTTTGTTGAGCCACCATCTGTGATGTTGCCACATTTTGTACCTAGAGACTGTGGGAACAAAAACAAAAACAAAAATATGAATAAAGGAAAGGTTTCTGTTCAAATTGCGGATCCATATGTGATGAATGATGATGATTGTATGGGTTCCCCTTCTTCACAGGCACAGGGACCGATTCCTAGTCCTCCATCTGAGGAGGCCCCTACCATCCCCTTCCCCGAGGCACTCCGCCGGGCGAGGGGAAATAAAAAAGAAAATCCCAAAAAGAGCCAACAGGTAGAGTTCGGCAACGAAATGATTGACAGATTTCACATTCAGCTGACTCTACGAGAAGCATTTGAGCATATCCCCTTCTTCAAGAAGAATTTAAAAGAGACAACTACTATCCGAAGGAAGAAGAGGTACAGAGATCAAATCCATATGCTCACTCACGACACTTGCTGCGCCATTCAGAACACATTGCCCGCCAAGCGACCCGATACAGGAGCTTCCTATGTCAGATGCGAGATCCAAGAGCAGTGGTTCGATCGTACTCTATTAGACAGCGGGTCTTCAATCAACCTCCTTCTGGCAGCCTTACTCAAGCAGTTCGAGTTTGGCCCTCTTCTTCAAAGCAGAACGGTCCTTCAGTTTGCTGATAGGTCGATTAAGAGGCCGAAGGGGTTGCTGAAGGACGTGGTCGTTACCATTCAGGGCCTGAAATTCCCCGTAGACTTTGTTGTATTGGACATGGAGATCCCTGAGTCGGTAACCGATGCCCTCATCATACTTGGACGCCCATTCTTGGCCACTGCCAAGGCGGTATCCGACCATGATAGTGGGACGGTATGTTTTCGCGTAGAGAGTGAAAGCATACAAATAGATACGATCGACCAGACCAGAGCCAGAGAGTTGACGTGCTCAGAACAATCCAGCGAAGCCGAGCAGATGACAGAGGAAGAGCTAGACATCCACCAGGTTTGTGATTTTGAGATGACTGATGATGAATCCAACTGGAAAGATCCCGTAGCACCGACCCTCGCTTTGCCCACAGATTCACTATATCTCAAGCTCATGGCAGTCGAGAGCCGGGAGAGCACATCCCTGGATGAGGATATATCTGAAGCTGACAGTGTTGTGATGAGTGGTGCTGAGGAATTTCAATCATGCTCATCTTCTTCAGATCCCTCGGATTCAGACATTGACTGGGATGACTTTAATGATTATTTGCCTTGTCTGATTCCTTCTGAGCCAACAGCCATGACAGAGTGCGAGCCAGTGCAGTTTATTGATGATTCAGCAGGCCGCCCTTCGTTAGAAATTCATGCAGAGCGAGAGTTCTCCCATGCAGACCTGGTAGCATTTACACAGACATATCAGAAGCCAGATCTGCCACCTCCCAGTCGTCCAAAAAGGAAACCTCTGCCGCAGTCGATGACATACAGATTCCTTGCGGGTGAGCCAGAAATGTACCCAGTCATTATCTCACCAGATTTGACTGGAGAACAAGAATCTCGTCTGATGGAGGTTCTTGAAAGAAACCGCAAGGCAATCGGTTGGAGTATAGCTGACCTCCAGGGGCTGAGCCCAAATCTTTGCTCTCACCACATCTATCTTGAGGATAACGCTAAACCGTCGCGTGAGTTCCAACGACGGCTGAACCCGAATCTTCGAGACGTAGTCATGAAAGAAATTTCAAGGTGGTGGAGCGCCGATTTCATCTATCCCATCTCCGACTCCAAATGGGTAAGTCCGCTACATGTGGTACCCAAGAAGACGGGTATCACTACAGTTGTCAATGAGTCTGGAGAGGAGATCGCTACCAGAGTACCAACTTCTTGGAGGGTCTGTGTGGACTACAGACGATTAAATGAGGCCACCAAGAAGGATCACTTCCCGCTACCCTTCATTGATCAGATTATCGAGCGGTTAGCTGGGAAGAGTCATTATTGTTTTCTTGATGGGTACTCTGGATACAATCAAGTGGCCATTGCGCCCGAAGACCAGGAGAAAACGACATTCACCTGTCCGTTTGGGACTTATGATTTCAGACGGATGCCCTTTGGTCTATGTAACGCTCCGGCGACATTCCAAAGGTGCATGTTGTCCATCTTCTCGGACATGGTGGGTGACTGTTTAGAGGTCTTCATGGATGACTTCTCGGTCTATGGCGACGGGTTCGACGCTTGTCTTGACTGCCTAGACCGTGTGCTCAAGCGCTGCATTGAGGTCAATCTTGTCTTATCCTGGGAGAAGAGTCATTTCATGATGACTCAGGGGATGGTCCTTGGTCATATCGTCTCCAACAGGGGCATGGAGGTCGATCCGGCTAAGGTGGATATCATCAGAAAACTCAATCCACTGTCCAACTTGCTAAGTATAGGGGGAGACAATCTGAGTACGATCTGTTCATTCCCACCCTTGACCCTCCCTGCGTTGTGTACAGTCTGCTATACTTAGGATTATTTGATCCTAAGTATAGGGGGACGGTCAACTTCTCATTCGTTTGATTCATTCATCCATTTATTTTTTAGACTTGTCTATACTTAGTACGAGTTATGTCTTCTCTTTTCTCTCCGATCTATGAGGACATAGCTCAAGCTAAGTATAGGGGGGTCGTATATACTATGTATATACTTTATCCATAACTCGTACTTTCGTACTTTCCTAATAATATGGCTAATAATTCTTTAAAATTCATTAAAAATCCTTAATAAAAAGATGTAATTATTCCTCAAATTCTTTTTGTATTTACTGATTAATAAATCAGGTGAAAATGTTTTTTTGCAAAATGTTTGAAAAATAGTTTGAAAATCTTTGTGAACATCTATTGAAAACTATTTTGAAAATATTTTGTTACATGTTTTCAACCTGTGTAAAATGTGTGGTTTGTGAAATTTATTTTCTTTGTGTGAAATAAAATGTTTGAAAAATGATTTGCAAATGGTTTGAAAATGGTTGCAAAAATGATTTGAAAAACCTATATATACTGTTTTGAAAGCCTTTGCAAAATGTTTTCAAATGTGTGTAAAATGTTTGTAAAAACTATTTTGGACTATAGTTTTCAAAAATTGTGTGTAAATTGTTTTCAAATAAGTTTGAGGAATACTAAAATCACACCAAAATCCACTATCTATATATGTATAAAATTGATCACTTACCCTGTAAATTCTTAAAACCCACCTCTTGTATATATGAAGAAGCACTCCCGTGTACATATTTTAACCTAGTTTTCAGCCAAAATCTTTTTGTTTTCAAAAAGCCCAAAAAGATTTGCAAAATTAAAATCCAAAAACATTTGAAAAAGCTTTTTGAAAAATACAAAAAAATGCATCTGCATATGCATGCATCATATTTCCAAAAAAATCCATAAAAAGTTCAAAATCTTAAAAATTGCATCACAAAAATATTTTCTGCATTGCATGTGCATAGCATTCGCATTTTTCGGATTGAATTTGATAGTTGAACAAGTCTAAGTAAAATCCGAAGATTGGAGCTTGATTGGACCTTATGATCTACCTAATAACAGGAACCTTATAGGAACTGGGTTTGAGGTACTTCAGGTCTAGGTGACTTAATTCTTTGAGGATCACGGGACTTGGTTCAATGGATTCTTGACTGCCTAAGTAGAGTATTTCGGAGCACACGCACGATTCTTGTTGATAATGACCTAACTTGGACACCTGCACCTTTCACATGGCTCAACTCAGTTGGAGTGGTGAGGGGATTGGATTTGCCGGTATGAGACGCACACAAGTGGAAACATTTGTCCTCCTCTAGGGAGGGAAGTGCACCCCAACCCGTCCAGTGATTAGGAAGTCTAAAGACAGGAGGATGTGGGTTGCGATAAAGCTTCAAAAGAGGGATAGTCTACTGGCTCAAGAGGAAAAACTCCTTATGTAAATGCTGCTGTATATAGTATTCAAAAAAAAAGTTCAGGCATGTACAAAAATAAAAAGCCTGCAAGTATGTACAAAGTCAATAAGCAAGCTTGAATTCCAAAGTCATATCATGTGAGCCTGCAGCAGGATGACTTGACTACACTGGTCTTGCATCCCGGGATAGGTAGCTACACTGGCTACCGTCCATTCTTCTCTTCATCCCCTCCTCTTGAGCTGGTTGCCACTTGAACTTAGAAGGGAATACCCCGCTCCTCGAGGATGGAGTTATTGGATTGGGGAATCATTGGGTTGTCATACTGGAGAAGTCAGTTTCTTTGTCATTCTAGTTGGGGAGAGCCACCATCACTTACACTGTACAAGTCAGATTCAGAGTCGTAAGAGTTTGCGTATGAATTGAGATATTTCTAACCTGGCTATTGAGGAGACTTGAGCAGAGTTTTGGGGATTCTCAAGGACTGTCGGATTTCAGACGCGGTTCTCACTAAGGTTCCGCCCGCACTAAATTTCCAAAGGTCTGACTTAAGCTCCAAACTTTGATTTTGTGAAGACAAGTTTGATAATCAAATAAGATCCAAGTTTTTCTTTTTCTTTTCTTTCATTCTCTTCTTGCACTTATTGCATAAGTGTTTGCTAGGGACTAGCAAAGGTAAAGTATAGGGGGATGATGAATCCACATTTCATCATCTTTATTCTATCATTTTGGCACCAAAAACCCTAGCAAATGCCTGTAAATACCCTTAAATAGAGCATCTTAGCATGCATGCATGTGCATTCAATTAGTGTATAAAATGCTGTAATTAAGGCCAAAATTATAGACTAAATAAAGAAAAGAAAAAGAATAAAATATTGTAAATATTTTATGACCCGAAACCCCGAGACCTCGGCATCTCGATGACTAGGTCGACAAGGAATAAAGTAGGGGGAGATAAGGGCCAAAATACAGATAAAATACCTATACATTCTATTCATTCTTTATTCATTTTGGGACCTATTTTTGGTTCCACTTTTTGTGCATCACATAAATAAAGTTTGTACATGAAAGTTGTAGATAATTTTATAAAGAAAAATACAAAATTGATTTCACAGAAAAATAATGTACAGATAAAAAGTTATGGTCTGAACAAAATCCCAGAATCCCAACTTCCCAGACCCGTATCTCACAAATGAAAACTCCAAATGCAACAAACTCACCTTTAATTGTATATAGAATAAAATAATCTATTTATTGGCGGTGGTTTCGCATTTGGCGGAGCTACGGTTTGAAAGTTGAGTTTTGGACCCTCATTGTATACTTGTACATATTAAAATATTCAATTTATTATTTATTCATTATTTTTTATTTTTATATTTTTATAAGGTTGTAAATACTACTTATAATAATTATGTGCATTAAAATCAGAATAAAAATGCAAAGAAAAATAAAAATAAAAATGAACATATAAAGAATACATAGGTACATTACCTATAGATATACCTATACAAAACATACTTGTATTTTATTAAATATACATAATAAATCAGAAAAATAAAATAAAAATATATTTGTGTAGATAAAAGTATTTTATAATTTTATAAAATCATAAATAAAAATAACAATATTCAAAATACCTAAACAAAAATAAAATACTAAAATACATAGGTATTATACCTATATAGGGTTAAAAAGGTAACTTGTAAAAATATGTCATAAAAATAATTAAAAATCGGAATAAAATAATTTATAAAATTATAAGAATTTTTTATTTTATAACCTAATCGAAATAATATCATTTGTTATTTTTTATTGATTTTACAAAGGGTTTTTCCCTGGTTGGTCCACATGGACCAGCCATGTTGGTCTGACAGTTGACCTCCGGTCAACTGTCTGACCCCCCCTGTGGCCTGTGTCAGAACGAGTTTTTGACTTCTTTCGCGATTTTTTCGAGGTTGTATCTTTCACCATCTGGGGTTGAAGTCTTCTGCAAAATTGTAGCTCAAAGACCCATGAATCACGCCCAGCTCTTATCTTGGACTTCGGATCATCACGTTGCTCGATACGCCTCGTTCAAGGGAGCCCTCCGTCAACCCCTTAAAACCAAACCTTGAATCCCATTTTGAATTTGAACCGCGAATTCTCAGAGATCCACCTCCCTTGGTCGAGCAATAGGAGCCCGGAGGTGACAGCTTCGAGCCCCACGCATCCAAGCGTCGGGAGAGCGTCCAGATCGCCGTGTATTCCAACCTCTGGCGACCGCCGTCGAGGTACCCCCTTCCCTCGCTCAACCTGGGCTTGAGGCAGTGCTTTCCCTTAGTTTTCGTCTTCTGTTCTTCCAGCCATCTCGCGCGCCGTCGATCTTCCGGCCGTTCTTCCCCATCAGCAGCAGCCGTTGGATGGCGGATCATCAGCACCGTCAGATCAAGGGCTGAGATCTAATCTCAGCCCTCCGCCCGTGAACCGTCATCGGCGCTCCAGGACTCGACACGTGGTCAAGTGGGATTCATCCCACCGTTCGTCAGCGCCTAGCGGGGGTATTTTGCTCTTTAACCTTCGCCATTTTTTGTTTAGTTCTTAAGTAACTTAGAAACTTTCATTGGCCTTTTAAAACTTCTATGTAATTTGCATTAAGGCCCCCGATCTTTTTCTATTTTTTTTGGTCCTTGGCCACGTCATAGCACGTGCCCGTGCACGTGAGGTACGTGGCCATTTTGCATCAGAGCCCTCAGGCATTTTGTTATTTGTCAACAGCCCAGGAACTATTTTATCACGCTAGTTATTTGTGGAAATTTTGGATATTTGCCCCTGATACTTTTGGATATTACTATTAGGTCCCTGCCAGGCGCGTGTGTAGCACGTGCTTGGCCGGGACATTTTGCACAAAAGCCCTTCCGGGTTTTGTATTTTGTTTTTAGTATAGCAAATGCAAGATTTAGTGTAAAACTTTGTGGCAATTTTGCATGTACCCCCTGGATGTTATAGAAATTGCATGTATGCCCTTGCCAGACTCTTAAATCTTTAATTGCTTGATATAATTGATTAGGGTACCATTTGAACCCCAAAATTTCTCAAATCTTGAAGTTAAGCTCCTGGAAACTTGCTCTTCCTCGCCATCAATTTATTTTTTGATTTTATTTTATTTTTATATTTATTAAAAATCAAAAACATGCTTTTTGTGCACTGTCTAGTTTAGAAAATACCAAAAAATATTAAAACACCTCTAAAAATTCCAAAAAAATTACTTAGTGTCTATTTTAACCTATTTTAGTTCAGTCCAAAAATCACTAAAAATCTCAAAAGAAAAACACTAAAAATTTAAAAACACTCAAAAACTTCAAAAAATTATATAAAATCAAAGAAAACTCTAAAAATTACAAACTCAGGTTCTGTTTGTTCCTCATTTTGTTCTTTTTATTTGAAAAATAGTGTGAAAAATTTTCGTTACTGGTTGCTATTTTTAAATCTCATTTTACTCACAGCCAGCAATATTTGCACTGTTTTGTTTTTTTTCAGTATTTAAAAACACCAAAAACACCTTGAAAAATCCCCAAAAATCACAAAAACAGTAAAAAAGTATAAAAATACCAAAAAGACTTTATTTGCTTATTTTTGAGTATTTTTATCGATTTTTATTAATACTCTAGCTTGCCTTTTATTACATTACTTTTATATTCCAATATTGAAAAAGAAAATAAAAAAATATAAAATATAAAATAAAAAAATTATAAAAATCAGAAAATTAAAATCAAAATACAAAATTAAAAATTAAAATAAAATAAAAAAATTAAAAATTAAAAACCCACAAAAATTCCTTTGCTTGCTTGCTTAGTGTAGACACATCGCACACACACACTTGAGCACAATTGTTTGGACTACCCTGCTTGCTCCCTGAGTTCGAACTCTCTGCATATTTGTCACTATACACCATTTGTGCAGAGTTGAAAATAAATTTTAACTCCACATTAGTTCTAATTTATTGATCTTTATTGTGGGTTAATTGTTGATTAATTTCAGAATTTGTGTGGTCAAACACCGACTGTTGACTCGCCTTGTGAGTCGACACAACCACATCGATTTCTGAGGTTATCAAGCACCTCCGCCCCTTCCTATTTTGGAAGGAGCCTCCAAACCTCCCTCCGCATCCTAACGCTTCCCCCTCGAAGCCCTGTCCCCCGCCATCCTCGCGAGATCTCCTTCACTCACTGTCGTTACCCCATCGCCATTAAATACCCCTTCGAAAATGCCTCACCGCTACACCACCGCTGGACCTCCTCCGCCTATAAGAACCATTGCCCCACCGCCTGAGACGACATCCACCATTTGGAGACCTCCTCCCTAGCTTTAGTCGCCCTCCGGTGACAGTGGAGGGCTGGCTTTGAGGCGATCATGGTCGGAAGAGCTCCAGTGCGATCCATGGCCTCCGTCCATGTCGCGGTTGCCTCCGTGCACCGCTGAGCTCCCTACCAAGGCCGGGCAGGCTGGTCGACGACCCAGAGCTCCGATGAGCTCAAACCCAGGTCACATCCTCCGCCAACACCTCGCTCCGGCGAGGTGATTTTTCTTCTCATTTTCTTCAATTTATACCTCCGTCTACCATCGCTGCCACGCTCGCCTGACCACCTCACGACCTCCGCCCAACCACCAGCATCTTCGCCGACCATCTCCCTTTCTCCAGAATCCCCTCACGCTCCGACTCCCCTCTTCCTCTGCTCCGCCGGAGAAGAGATACCCGGCCACCGCTTCCAGTCGCCCCACGAAACCCGCTCACCCACCTCCCACCTCGCACGTACTCCCAAGAGCTTCGGCTATGACTAACGATTGCAGGTATCCTCAATGGTCGAAGTTCGCGTCGGAGCTTCTTCAAGCCTTTCTCCTCGGATGAAGCTTTATCGACCGCTCACGCCGACCAGTTCCGGAGCACCGCCGCACCACCAGCTTCTTCGCGAGGTTCCTATCTTGCCTGTCCGATAATCAGGGGACCTCGCGGAGCTCGGAGGAGTCCACAGGGGTTCGCTGAAGACCCGCCTTCTTCGGTGGGCCAAGGCAGAGGAAGAAGACACAAGTGTCGTCCTATCATTCGGATCGGACGGCTATGATCCAACCATGTGGTGCTCGAGCCTCCTCTCCATACCTCCAGGCTTGGGTCCACCGACCCTCAACCCGAGCCTCCCGATACGCCCACGTGGCCCGAGCCGAGGCAGCTTCCCGAGCCTAGGCGCCTCACGTGCCCAACACGTGAGGGCCTGGGTAAATTGCAGGACAGACCCGGAAGTTTTATGAAATTGCAGATTGGTCCCCAAGCACATGCCTCACGTGTGTGCCTAGGTATTTTACAGTGAAGCCCTCTGAAGTTTTGAAAATTACAAAAATGCCCACGTGCACAAGGAAAATTTATGAAAGGGCCCAAGCAGTTTTTGGTATTTGCCTTTAGGTCCCTTCAAGGACCTAAATGCAATATTTATCCTTTTATTTCCTTGCATTTTTATTACAATTATGCCCCTGCATTATTTTCTTCATAATTTGAGCATCGTAGATCCAAATTGCATGATTTTAGTGTCGTTTTGATCCTTATTTTGTCCTCTACATCTTAGCATGTTTAATTTTCTCATTTGACACTATTTTAATTGAAGTGATTTTTTATGTGAAAAATGAGACCCTGCTCTTCTTGTTCTTGCTTGGATTTAATGACTGTTTTCACGTTGTGATCAAATTGACTCTGATTTCTATTTTTATTATGATGCTCATAATTGTCGGGTATATTTGTATCCTTTTATTTAGCATACATGTAACCTTGCATATTTACTTATCCATCACTTTATAATTGCATAAAAACCGATTTAGAATTGCATGCATCTTAGTATTGTATTTTAAATTGCATAGTGCATCATGTGGACTTGAAATTGAAATTGATTCACACTTGAGCTTCCTGAATTGAAATTCGATAAATAAATTAAGCAGGTGTGTCCTTGCGTTCGACCCTGGTAGACTTACCAAGTATAAATACTCCACAGCATTCAAAGGACTGTGGTTTTTGTTGAACCGAATTCGTCTCCTATACTAAGACAATTTCACATTATTAAAGAGGCAAATTTGACGTTCATCAAATGGCACCTCGAATATCTGCCAGACTACATCCTCATCCTTGTTGAAGTAAGACCCTCCGCAGGCGGCATCAACCAAACATTGACTATTTTCAGTGAGACCCTCGAAGAAGTGTTGAACTAGATTGGTCTTTAATATGTCATGATGGGGGAATCTCTCTATCAAATCATCGAATCTATACCATGTCTCATGAGTGGACTCTTGGAATCCCTACGAGATGCTTGCTATCTTGGAACACATCAGATTTAGGCAGCCGAGAGGATAGTACTTGCGTAGAAATACTGATTTTAGATCCTCCAAAGTCATCACCACTTTCCCTAAGTGGTTAATCCAGTGGAGAGCTTTGACTTGGAGGTTGAAGGGTAAAGCAGTCATCTTGATTACGCCCAACGAGATGTTGGGGTAATGAGTGGTGTTGTAGATGCTTCCGAATTGTGGTAGAAAGATGTAGGGTTCCTCAGTCAGGTTCCCGTGGAAGCTAGGGAGAAGGGAAAGGAGCTGAGGTTTCAGCTCAAAATGTACGTGGATAGAATCTGTATCCACTCGGTGATGCGATCGACCTCAGTATTGTAAGTTTGCTTCAATGTGGGCTTGGGTCGGGCTCTCCTTTCTCCTTGTCCACCACCGTGGTGTCCATCTACAGAATGGTAATATTCATCATTAAGAATATCATCATCGCCCCCTCTTGGGTTTCCTCCTCTCTTTCTTTCGATCTTCTCCTCAGATCGTTCAACATCTCTTGGAAGGGGACCTGGGAAAGTGCCTGGTCAGTCAGTTGATGTTGAATCGCCTGAATGGAGGCAAGTAATTGGTTGTTAACGTAATTCTTACGTGTGCCCTACTCTTGATTCTGCTCGCTGCTCTGAGGATATGGATGTTGTGGTATCTTTCCTCTACCTTGGGGAGCCATCTCAAAATTTGAATCGTTCTCAGGCTCCTGATCGGGTTGTGAATCTGCATTGGGAAATAGTACCCTATCAATTTTCAGAAATGATGGAGCAAGTTCGAGATGAGAGTCTGTCTCGAACATGGGATTTATTGGAGAAAGAAAGGTGGTAGAATGAAGGAGACCGATACAAAAGTCTTCTTGATTTCCAGAGCGTATGAAAATTGGGGAGTCCAAGGAGAAGTCCGTAGGATCCGTCCTGTCTTCTTAGAGATCACCCCTTATTCTAGCAGATGTTGAACCCAAGGAATCAACGTAGTTGTCGGCGGAGTCTCGACTAAACCATTCAGGGGTCAACATCTTAAATGCAAAAAGGAAGATTGATGAAGGATGAAGGATATAGCGATGAATGAGAAATAAAAGGAGTTTAAAATAGTAGAAGACTCACGATGAGCGAGGATAAAGAAGTATGCAAAAGAGAGAAAATGAAAAAATTACGCATGTGCATGAGACTTTGATCTTTGGACCTAGTTCTAAGCAAACAAACATCAAACAAAATTGGGTTCACAAATTCAATACATGTGAAGCCATAAAAGTTCAACTATTTTTATCTTTTTAGTTTTAAAGTTGTAATTCATGCAAAAATTCTCACGAGTCCTTAACAGCTAGCCCTAGAGGAGAGCGTGTACTACCAGGAAAGTATCCATGTACTTGTTCCAACTCCTTCGTATCCTGTGATATGCACTTTTTAAGGTCATCAATACTGGTCCTGGGTGGCTACTCAGCCAAAGAAAAGAGACATGATGGGATATATGAAACCACTACTTCCTCCACAAGTGGGATATTCATACGCAAATCGATGAGACAGACACACCTGCGAGGGAGTAGCCTAAGCTCAATACTCCAGACCAAGTCTGGTGCTCCACACAATACAGGAACACTGTCGTCGACAAGGCCCTACTCGATCATGTACGATAAAAGCGCCAATACTTCGCCGGTCTCAGGTGGTAGTTGAGGCATCCACAGATAGAGTTTTTGGCTCTATTCCTTAATGTTTGTGCCTCACTCAATCTAGAGTGTACCTAATACAATGTGGGCTTTATGAACCCCAAACAATGACGTTCGTTATGATTTTTATTTAGGTCAAAGTTCAATTAGCAGTCCCCTTATTTTAGTTTTTTATTTTCACTTTTTTGAGTATTTTCAATATCAAAATGCCTAATGATTTTTTTGGATTTTTTAAATCCTTAAGTTCTCAATATCAAAGGGAGAGAACACAAATCAATGCAAGACAACACTAAGATGGAGCCCAGCTTTGTGCCTAAATGATGCATGCTCAAAGAGAAGATTTACAGTGCTTTCCAGCGCTCTCCATGCAGGATGCAAGGTAAAAAAATGAGAAACCTAATCTACATGCACCGCATGCAATAAAGGAAATCATCCTACGCAGGAATTGTCATTAGCGTGAAGAACCAAATGTTAAATACTAGAATTGAAACCTACGAGTTCGATCTTGGAGGATCCTCGATGCCCACTACAGTGGATCCTGCAAGCGTTGTATGGAGTCCTCTCATGGAACGCAGTTTCAAGTACAAGTATTCAACAATTATTTTTTGATTCAAGTCCAAACGTAGAAGCTATAAGTACATGTAGTATATTAGGTGTTTGGTCATAGATTACCAAGCAAGCAATCCTAAAAATGCTGAGGGCCCATTCCATAAAACAAATGAAATTAAAGTGGAAAACTCAAAATATTGAAAACGAAGAAAACAAAGGCAGTAAAAAATGGAGAAAATCTAGTGAGCTCCCAAGTGAACAAACACTTGAAAATCGGGCCATAATGTTCAAGTCCAATTCCACCTATATTATTATAATTAATAGTGCAAAATAAAATAACACTCTCTCGCAAAAACAAAAAGAAGAAGGCTATTATATTTCCTCTATCTCTTTCTCCTAGTACCTAGCTGGTGAAATAACCACTCTCCTCGAAGCTAGGGTGCTCCAACCACCTAAGCGATCGCCTTCACCTCGAGGTCCCTCGCAAGAAAATTATAAGAGAAGGTATTAGCACATGTAAGCAGTTATATCAGATAAAGAGAAAATAAATCAAAAAAAATAATGAAGGAAAAAAATACACCCAAAAATCTATCCTATGTGTTGCTCCTTGGCAACGATGCTATTTGAAAACTCAACTTTTGTGAGGACCTAAAATATCCTCACGGGGTGAGAACACAGTGTTGCTGAGGTGACCACTCACTAAAGTCATCAATTAATCCACAATAAGATAAAGCAAAGCAAAGCAAAGCAAAAGCTAGAGTTAAAAGTTATTATAACTCTAGAGAAGATGTGTACAGGGCAAGTAGTGTAGAGTGTCGAACACAAGAAGCACAAGGAATAAACAACAAAAATTGGTAACAAAAGTCAAGAATTTTTTTTTTTGTGTTTTTATGATATTTTTTATTTTTAGTGGGTTTTAATTATTTATTTTTTAGAATTTTTATATTTTAATATGTTTTAATTTTATAGTTTTTAAATTCATTTTTATATTTTTTTAATTTTTATTTTTTCCTTTTCTTCTTTTTATTTATGATAAATATGTAACGTATATGGAGTTAGTGTAGATAATATAAATAATAAATATAAAAATAGAGAGAAAAATTAGAAAATGCCCAAAACAAAGAGAAAAACTATAAATATTTCAAAATAAAAAAATAAATATTTTATATTTTTCTCTATTTTAGGTATTGCTATTTTAATTTTTACTAATTTTATGCATTTTTAATTGAATAAAAAAATCAAAATAGTGACATACAATAATAGACCAATTTTTTTTGGAATTTAAAAATAGCTAAAAAACTTAAAAATTTCCAAAACTAATTTTAAAATATAGAAAATGAAATAAAGAAAATTCAGAAATAGAAAATGATTTTTTTTATTTTTATATGATTTTTTTATAATTTGTATTAGGATAAAAGGTTTTGATATTTTTGGTTTTTCTTTTCAATATTTTTAGTGATTTTTGGTCTATAGGTGTAAAATATAATAGCAAATAATCCCCAATTTTAAAGATTTTTTCAAAACATTTTTTAAATTTCTGTGGATTTTCAATGCAAACATGGAACAAATGTGATATTTTTAGTTTTTTTAAAAATAGGAAATTAATATTAAATGCCATACGAAAAATATATGTGATGAAATGTAATATAAGACACTTATATTGAAAATCCTATAATTTTTAAATGTAAAATGATATTTTTAAAGTAAGAAATAAAGGAAAGAAAAATAAAATGCTGGTGGGGACCAAAATGCAAATAAAGTTAAATAAGAACTCAATGCAAAATCGCTTTCCAAAGTATAGGGGCCTCTTTGTATATTACCCACAAATATTTAATCCATTCCACACTAAGAGGGGTATAAATGTAGTTTGTAAATACAATAGGGCATATATGCAATTATCACACAAAAATTTGAACTAGAATACAAAGTTTCTGGATTAAATTATAACACATAAGCACAAGGCGTCCTTGTAAAAAGCCCACCACCACATGTGTATGAGCACATGAGATGACATGGTAGATGCCCTATGTTTAAATAAAATAAATTCAGGGGGCTACTCGTAAAATAACCACAAAAATTTATACTATAGATAAACATTTCAAGACTAAAAATAAAAACAAAAGTGCATGGGGTGTTAGGTAAAATTACCCCCTCCGACACGATCCAACAGCGAGAAGCTTTCACTTGAACACATGTCGGTCTATGGACGGTGAACACCCCTTCACAGATGAAGGGATGCAATTAGAAGGTGGCTACTGATTTGATGACAAATGGCTTTTAGATCCAATGGTAGTTGCTTGATCTGGAGCTCCTCATCGTCCAACGGTGGAGATAAAGGGAGGAAGAACATGGAAGAAAACATGTACATTGAACTTCGATCTACTCCCCTAAACGACTCCGCCAGTCTTTGACTTCGCAGCGAGGTGCAAAATGCTCCTGGTGATCGTGGCTTGCTCATGAAGGTCTCAGATGGGACCGAGGGTAACTGGAGTGAGCCCCTACGGTCGAGGAAGAGTAGTGAGTCATGGTACCTTCGTTGAATCAAAATCCGACCCACGACGGGTCTTAGGGCCTCCAGAACCTGTAGGGAAGCTTAGCACACACACACGAGGGTTCTGGGAGTCATGTTAGTCGGAAATGAGCGCAAATGGAAAAAGGTGGAGGTTCTCCAACATATGGCATAGGAGGAGGACTAAATCCTTGATCCGGCGAGGATCAGGTTGAATGGAGGTACATGGGGAGTTCATAACTCGAAGGGGAAGAAGAAGACGATGCAATGCGGGTCGAGGAACGGTTGGATGATGACGGAACAGTGTCCGGAGTCGAAGCTCCGATGAGCTTCGATTTGGAAATTTAAGAAATAAAATGCGAGAACAATCTCAACTAAATCCTAAACTAGCCCATCTACGATGCTAGGGACAGAAATTGCTAAAGAAAACTAAGGTTCTACTTGAGAGGCAGGGAACCAAGGTGGAGCTCTGCCAGTTACTCCGACGATGCTAGGATCTCCTCCGATAGGCCTTTTCCTCCATGCCAAGAACTTGGGCAAAGTAGTTGTTGTCTCCAGCAACTTCGGGGACCAGAAAACTCAGGGATTTCGAAGCGGAAGCGAGATTAAATTCGAAAGGGAGTCTGTGACTTATTTTTATACATGGGGATCTTCGACTGAAGCTCTTGGTCATTCCGGCGATCCATTGATCGAGGCGACGATGCACATGAAAGAGCACAGATAGAGTTACAAAATTGCTGAAGTATTCGTATCAAAATATCGTAAGATTTGAAAAGGAAAAAATGAGGAAGATTAGAGGATCAGCGGTTCTAACAATCCTAGGGAGCATGGGGTTCAGTTGACCGGCAGGTCAACCGAGGACCTGCTCCCATTGGGCCATATCAGCCCACTAGGAGATAAAACCAAAATTAAAACCTTTATTAATTCAAATTAAAATAGTAAATGGTTTAAGAATTTTAGATTAAAGCATGAAATAATTTTATTATTTTATGTTGTATTTTAATCCAATTTTTATTTATTTTTAAAAGATGATTTATTAGTGGTTGCTTTTTACAAGTATAATTATAGGTATATTTATATATATTAGATATTTTATTTTTATTTTATATACATAATTTTTCAATTTACAACTTATTTAAATACTCATAAATCAATTTTTATTTTATTTTTCTGAAGTAATTTGTACACATAAATAAATATGTATACTTATTATATAGGTATGTATATGTATAACTCATCTATGAATCTCTGTATACTTATTTATTTTATTATATTTTTGATGGCTTTATTTTACTCTAATAATATACATATATTATAAATAATATTTACAAGGTTATAAAAATATAAAATCATGAAAAATATAAGAAATAAATAAATTGAATATTTTATTCAAGTATAATGTACAATAGGGGTCCAAAACCTAACTTTTGCATCTTAACTCCAAATTAAATGAAACTGTTTCATTAAATAGCTAATTAAAAGTTGTACACAATTAAAGTGATTTTGATGAATTTTGATTTCATATGGAGAAGATATAGGTCTTTGAGGTTTGGACTTTGGGATTTTATTCTGAGTGTATAAAGCACAATATGCATTATTTTTACATGAAACCAATTTTGTATTTTTCTATGTGTTTTATCTATAACTTTCATCTATAAAGTTTATTGATTTGATGTGTAAATATAAAGACTAAAATAGGTCCCAAATAGATTTATTGATGAGTTTACAAATTAGGGTTGTATTTCTTGGCCCTAATCTCCCTCGGCTTTATTTCTTGTCGACCCAGTCATCAGAATACCTAGGTCTTGGGATTTAAGGTCATTTAATACCTTTGGTATTTCATTTCTTTCTCTTTTCTTTTCTTTATTCTTTTATTTTGGCATTAAATGTAGTTTTTTATACAATATTTATATAATAATTAATACATGTTATTTTATCTAAAATAATGATATATACATGCATTTAGCTAGGGTTTAAAGGCTAAAATGAAAGAATAAAGTGATGATTTGGATATTCGTCATCCATGGAGCACTTGAGTGTTGTATGGGTATTTTATCCCCAAATATATTGCATTCTATAGGTGAGTTTGGCGACCAAAGTGGAGATAAGCAGTTGTTGTTTTTACAATCACTCCATCTGCGGTGGTCGGAGAGGCCGCCACATATAAAACTCATATATATATATATATACACACGACAGCTAATGTAGCTCATGTTAATATATAAACTATTAACGACGATCACAAAACTACCTTAAATATCTAATAGATTTTGTGATGACTTTTTGTTAGTGGTGGCTAACCGTTGCAATGGTTAAGCTTAACCACCACGAATAGTATTTACAACATTAAATTTAGTATCGCATTGATTGCGACGGATGGGTCTTATTCATGGTGGTTGTTGGCTGTCGTAAATAGTTTTTAGTAGTAGGACAATAGACGACTTCCCGGCTTATGGAATATTGTTTGGATTGTGTACACATAGACATAAAAGTTGTCCATATCGTATGAAGAGTGCACAGTCCTTTCAACTTCAACACAGTCAGAAGCCATGCTTTTCTATTATCGTAGACAATTTCTTTCAAAAGATTATCCATATCGGAGATAGAAACAAAATTTTAGAAGAATACCATCGAACTATCAGATCCTCTAATAATTAAGAACAGTGATATGATATTATCATGTTCAGAGAGATTTGAAAATTCAACCATGGGAAATGGGGAAATTACACAACCTCTACCTGATTCTGATGATGCTCATAATTGGATTAAAAAGAGTATTCTGGGAATTACCATATCGGAGCAAGTTACGGATACAACACAATTTAGATGCTATGCATATCGAAAAAATGTCTTTAATAACATCTTTAGGTTTCTATCAGTTGTGCACCTCTGAGATATTGAAATATTAGTGTTTCCCCTCCCTTTTTGGGAATATCTATTGTGCCCCCGACTTCTTGTCGTTCTATCATTTTTACCCCCTCCATTACTTTTGATGTCAATAAGTTGAACTTAACCATGGTTTAATCAACAAAGGTGTCGTTAAGAGTGGCATACATGGACGAAAAAACCCCACCTCCTCCTCCACCCTTTCGACCACCCTAACCTTGACGCCTTATATGTGTGGGCCTTCACGATGAGGTTTCTTGCTTCTGTCATCGTTGGGAGAAGGGGATCGGGACGACAACAGTGAGGAAGGAGATATGAGCTATGACAGAGGATTCATTCTTCTGCTTTTCAAGGCGAGCACTTCTATGATGGTTCCATGCGAAGGAGGGGGAGTCCGAGGCAGAGGAGAAAAGGTAGCGGAGGAGGGGGAGGTTGATGGTAGAGAAGAGGAGAGGCGGAGGAGAGGGGGCTGGGGGTGGAGGATAGGAGGGGCGGAGGAGTAGAGAAGTTGGGGACAGAGGAGAGGGGAGTCAGAGGTTGAGGGGAGGCTGGGGGCGGAGGAGGAGGATGTTGGGGTCAAAGGAGAGGAGGGAGAGGAGGAGGTCAGCTTGGGAAGGAAGAGAGGGAAAGGAAGAGGGGGTCGACCTAGGGAGGAGGAGGAGGGGAGGGAGGAAGGCGTTGGCCACGGAGGAAGAGGAGGGGAGGGAGGAGAGGGTCGACCTGGGGAGGAGGCAGGGGTGGGGAGAAAAGCATTGGCCACGGGAGGAGGAGAGGGAGTATGGCGTCAACCAAGGGAGTAGGGGTGGGGAGGGGGGAGGTGGTCGACCTGTGGAGGAGGAGGAGAGGGAGGAGGGTGTCGGCCACAGGAGGAGGAGGGGAGGGAGGAGGGTGTCGGTCAGGGGAGGAGGGGTAGGGGACAGAGGAGGGTGTTGGCAAGTGGAGGAGGAGGGGTTGTCCTGGGGAGGAGGAGGAGGGGAGGGAGGAGGGCGTCGACCAGGGGAGGAGGAGGGGAGGGAGGAGTGCATAGGCCAGGGAAGGAGGGGGAGGAGGGGGTCAACCTGAGGAGGAAGAGGAAGGGAGGGAGGAGGGCTTCGACCACGAGGGGAGGAGAGGAGGGAGGGAGGAGGGCAACGGTCAGGGGAGGAGGGGAGGGGAGGAAGGAGGGTGTCAACAAGGGGAGGAGGAGCGGGGGAGGAGGAGAAGGTCGACCTGGGGTGGAGGAGGGGAGGGAGGAGTAGCGTCAGCCTAGGAAGGAGAACGAGGGGAGGGAGGAGGAGAAGGAGGAGGGGAGAGGGAGAGGGTGAGGAGGGTCAACAAAGACAATTCAATACTTTTTTCTAATTTATTTCCACTTGTATCCCCAAAGTTAACGTCCGTTTGCGTTAGGGATGGACAACAATTAACCCGAGGGGCACAAGTGGTAGAATGACAAGAAGTCGGGGTCACATCATATATTCCCAAAAGGGAGGGGCATAACTGATATTGCAATATCTCGAAGGGGCACAATTGATAAAAATCCAACAACTTTTATACATTTATGAATGTAACATATACAAAAAATACAATAAATTCTCGTCATGATATAAGAATCACTTGCAATCGTCTAGAGTTATATATAAAAGATCTTGATAATGGGAGGGTTGAATTTCGAAAGATAAAGTATATGTTGGACAGAAATCAAGTGAAAAATTCTTGTGAATGGGCAAGTAAATTGAATTTCCAGATGGATATGTATCAATCTCTCAAATATTGTTGATTTGATGTTTTCTTTTAAAGGAATAAAAAGTCATGACTTCATGTATTTATTAAAAGATTGTTACCAATAGTGTTAAGAGGGTTGTTACCAATTAATATTGTCGATATTCTATCATATATCAGCATATTTTTCCAGATTATATGTTCTTCACGTGTACATTAGAAAAAGATGGAATATCTTAAAAAAAATATTCATGTGATTATGTGTAATTTGGAAGAAATTTTTCCTTTAACTTTTTTTTTAAATTCAATCAAGCATATGATGATTCATCTTCCATCCGAGGCCAAAGTTGGAGAACCAGTTAAATACCGTTGGATGTATCCATTTGAAAGGTGTTTATTTATTCTATTTCTTACTTTTAGGTTTTAGTTATCTAAAATACACATCCTTTTATATGTAAGTTCGTATTTTCTGAAAAGAAAGTCCGAAATAAAAGTAGAGTGGAAGGATCCATAAGTTCTCAGTATATATATGAATAAGTAGAAATATTTTGTGTTAGGTACTTCCCCAATGATGTTGAGACTTTCCACAATAGTGTGAGATAAATTTACTCTGACTAATAACCACATATCAGTATGTTTCATTAGTCATCTCAGCCAATAGGAAAGGCTAAGGAGCGTTTATTATCGAAACAAGAGAATAAGGCTTTTGAGTTATACATATTGGACAATTGTGAGGAAATAACACCATATGTTTAGTACGTCTCTGTTTCTATTTTAAAAAATAATTATTTCTTTCTCTTCAATTTTCTATTATGTGCATTTATTTTAGGGAATTTAGGAAGAAGATTGTTGAAGAAAACCTGAGATATGAAGAAGATCAAGTTGTGAGCACATTTAGGATGCAATTTTTGGAATGGTTCAAGAACCTAAAAAAAATTGATGATAGTGATTATAGTACATTAATGTTAAAATACTTTTCGTAAGGTCTTGTTTATAAGGTCTGATCATATACAGCTGTTGGAGTAATGGTTATCGATTTCATACCATAAATTCTGGTAGACACTTAACCACTCAGAACTACAGAGTAATGGTTCGTGGATCTTGTTACATAGAGGATAATTTGGACTATTATAGAACTTTAAAAGAGGGACTAGAAGTAGAATATTGTTTCCACGCTTAAACAAAGTCGTTCTTTTTTTGTGTGATTGGCACGAACCAAAAAACGATGTAGTGATCGATAGGAGGAATAACATCGTTGATGTTATACGTCTAAAATTTATACAAATATTTGAACCATTCATTCTTACTTCATAAGTGGACCAAATTTGTTATCTTTTGCAAGTATAAAAGAAGAGGAAAAATGTAGAATCTTCCACTATCGTCAAGATAAATTCGTGAAGTTATGTTTCTAGAGAAGACACTCCTGCAAAAGATGTTACATGTGAAGCTTTTGCACCTACTAATATCTCAGATGTAGTTCCAATCATTGAATCTATTCGCTCGACAGATAATGAGGTACTACATGTTGACGAATTGGATGATGTGGAGATTACAAATGATGATTCGGACAGCTTCACTTTCAATGAAATAAATTATAATTCACTTCAAATGTTGAAGATTAACAGTAAAGATTACGTAAAGTTGAATACAATTCTCATATTCAATCATAAAATCTTTTCTATTTAAATTTACTATTATATTGTCATTATGTTATGGCAGGTTTTGGACGTGGTGGCTTGCAGGTGTCACTGATCCACGTGTCCATCGACCCCACAGTCACCATCTTCTAGTAGGCAACCGACCTCACCCGCTGGTTCAGGACCTCTTCCTAAGGAGGCTCGACAGATCTTAGCCTATTACGAGTCTCTTGATTATCATCCTTGTTTTTATGGAGGTGTATATGGAGAGCCTTCTTCCTCCTCCGCTCCCAAGACATGCCCTGCCCATATTCCTACACGTACATTGATGGATTCAGTTCTCCTTCCTCTACATGTCTAAACGTCCACATGCATGTACCAACTCTGGGTGGGTAGACTACATCCTTCTCACTATTGGAGATCTCTGCAGATGGAAGGCAAAATTCATTTAAAATTTGATATTTTATTTTCATAAATATCCTCTTAATAAAAAAATAATTTTTAAATTTTGTAGGTATTTTCTAAATAGCAACATGGCTTCCAAGAAGATAACAAATATTGTAAAGACTCATTTGACTAGTTGATGAATCCACATTTCATCATCTTTATTCAATCATTTTGGCACCAAAAACCCTAGCAAATACCTGTAAATGACCTTAAATTCATCATCTTAGCATTCATGCATGTGCATCTACATAGTGTATAAAATACTGTAATTAAAGCCAAAATTATAGAATAAATAAAGAAAAGAAAAAGAATAAAATATTGTAAATATTTTATGACCCAAAACCCCGAGACCTAGGCATCTTGATGAATAGGTCGACAAGGAATAAAGTAGGGGGAGATAAGGTCAGAAATACAGAGAAAATACCTATACATTCTATTCATTCTTTATTCATTTTGGTACCTATTTTTGGTTCCACTTTTTATACATCAAATGAAGAAACTTTGTACATGAAAGTTGTAGATAATTTTATAAAGAAAAATACAAAATTGATTTCACAGAAAAAGAATGTACAGATGAAAAGTTATGGTCTGAATAAGAATCCAGAATCCCAACTTCCCAGACCCGTATCTCACAACTGACAACTCCAAATGCAGCATACTCACCTTTAATTGTATATAGAATAAAATAATCTATCCAATGGTGGTGGTTTCACATTTGGCAGGGCTACGGTTTGAAAGTTGAGTTTTGGACCCTCATTGTATACTTGTACAGATTAAAATATTCAATTTATTATTTATTCATTATTTTTATATTTTTATATTTTTGTAATGTTGTAAATCTTACTTATAATATATATTTGTATATTAAAATCAGAAAAAAAAATGTAAATAAAACTCAAAATAAAATACATGTATGTATAATACATAGGTATATTACCTATACCCATACCTATATAATAGTTATTTCTATTTTATTAAATTTACAAAACATATCAGAAAAATAAAATAAAAATATATTTATGTATATAAAAGTATTTTATAATTTTATAAAATAAGAAATAAAAATAATAAAAATAAAATATTAAAATCCATAGGTAATATACCTATATAGGGGTATAAAGGTAACTTGTAAAAGTATACTTCATAAAATAAATTAAAAATCATAATAAAATACTACATAAAATTACGAATATTTTTTATTTTATAACTATTAATTAACTCGGCCTTATTCTATTTTTAATCGATTTTACAAAATAATTATCAGGGATTTTTCCTGATTGGTCCACGTGGACCAATCAGGAGACGGTCCCAGTGACCTAGGTCAACTGGTCGTCCTTCCCACCTACCCCCTGTCAGAGGTTGGTTTTTGAGCCACTTTCTTGGCTTTTTCCCAGTCGATTCTTTCACCATTTCACTTCGATCCCTTCTGCAAACCTCTTCACCTATCAACCCTCTTGCCCGCCATGTGTTTACATCGGGCCAAGGATCACTGAGGCGCTCCAGGATCGTCGATCTTCGAGCCCCTGCAACTCGAGGTCAAACCAGATATAACGACCCCCTCCTTTTCATTTTGAATTTGAGTCCCTTCGGTCCACCCTTCTGCGCCACCTTCGTGCTCCTGAGCTTCCTGGAGGTGACAGCTCCATCGCAAGCCCTTCAGCCAAGGCATTTGAAGTCGGAGGAGCCTCCAACACCTCCCGCAAGTCCGGCGGTCGAGGTACGTTCTTCCTCTGGCTCCGGCCATTGAGGACCCCTTCCCCGTTATTTCTTTCATGCATTTTACTCCTGTCAACCTAAGGATGAAAAACCCTCAAAAAAAATTAGAGTTCCGTCGACTCAATCGTTCGATCCATCACTGTGGCCGGAGCGCACCTCCGGTCGTTCGTCGCCACCGCGTGTTACGCCTCCCCACGACCATCCAAGGGTCCAGGTAGTTTGCCCTGGACCCTTTGACCATTTTTACAGGTCAAAGTTGAAGTGAAGACACCTGGAGCTCGAGTTTTGAGCTCGCCAGAGCCAACGAAGCCTCACAGCTCCGCCAGCCCCCAGCGAGCACCACGGCCACCGCCGTGGCTTTTTGATGACTCCAGACGATAGAGGAGGACCTGAGGAGGCAGCAACCCGCTTTTGAAGCTCAATAGCCACCGGAGCTGGCAGGAGGAGCTCGAGGAACTTCGCCCCGCCGGAGCTCTGCCTTGTTCTTCCAGCCGCCTTCGCTACCGTCCGATCAGGGCGCCCCCTCCAGATCAAGCAGCAACCGTCAGATCTCCAAGGGCCTCGACCGTTGATCGTCTTTGGAGACCTGATCTCAGCCGCCCAGCCGCGAAGCGTCATCGGCCGTCTATCAAGCACCACGTGTCTAAGTGGCTTCTCCATCGCCGTTGGATCGCGCGCCGAGGGTATTTTGCATCTACACCCTCGCGCCTTTTGTATTTATATTTTAGTTTTAAAACTTTCTTCTGTAGTGTAAAGTTTTTGTAATATTTGCACAAACACCCCCGTAGTTTATTTATTTGCGTATAGGTCCTTCGCCACGTCACCTCACGTGACCTGTACACGTGAGGTGGGGGCATTTTGCAGAGGGGCCCTCGGTCTTTGTTGTATTTTGTTTTAGTACCAAAACTTTAACTTCACGTGTTATATTTTTGGAAATATTGCAAGTAAACCCCCAGGTTTTTGAGAAATTACAGTTTAGTCTTCGCTAGGCGCGTGCAAGTCACGCGCCCTGGTGGGAAAATTGCTAGGACACCCAGGCGGGTTTTGTAATTGAATTTTGGTGCTTTAAATTGATTATTCAGTTCAAATATTTGTGGACATTTTGCATGTGAGCCCCCTGGATGTTTGAGAAATTGCAAATATACCCCTGCCAGGCCTGTTAATTGTTTGGATGCTTGTTCTAATTATTTAAACCATCATTCTAAGTCCAAAAATTCCACAAAAATAGGGTTAAGCTCCAGGACACTTGTTCTTCCACGCTATAATTTTAGTTTTTGATTTTATTTTATTTTTATATTTATTAAAAATCAAAAACATGCTTTTTGTGCACTGTCTAGCTTAGAAAATGCCAAAAAAATATTAAAACACTTCGAAAAATTCCAAAAACATTACCTAGTGTCTATTTTAACCTATTTTAGTGTCATTCCAAAAATCACTAAAAATCTCAAAAGAAAAACACTAAAAATTTAAAAACATTCAAAAACTTCCAAAAAATATAGAAAATCCTAGAAAACTCCAAAAAATACAAACTCAGTTTCTTTTTGCTCCATATTTTGTTCTCTTTATTTGAAAGATAGTGTGAGAAATTTTGATTGCTATTTGCTAATTTTAATTCTCATTTTATTCACAGCCAGCACATTTTCCACTGTTCTGCCTTATTTCAGTAATTAAAAATACCAAAAACACCTTGAAAAATACCCAAAAATCACAAAAATAGTAAAAAATACTAAAAATATCAAAAACATTTTATTTCTGAATTTTTGGTTATTTTTGCACATTTTTATAAATATTTTATCTTGCCTTTCATTACATTGTTTTTAAATTCCAATATTGAAAAAAAATATAAATTATAAATTATAAAAATCAGAAAATTAAAAATCAAAATACAAAATTAAAAATTAAAATAAAATAAAAAAAATTAAAAATTAAAAACCCACAAAAATTTCCTTTGTTTGCTTGCTTAGTGTAGACACTACACACACACACACACACACTCACTTGTGCACAATATTTTGAACTACCCTGCTTGCTCCTTGTGTTCGAACTCTCTGCATACTTGTCACTATACACCATTTGTGCAGAGTTAAAAATAAATTTTAACTCCACATTATTTCTAATTGTTGATCTTTAGTGTGGGTTAATTGTTGATTAAATACGAGATTCACTTGTGAGTCGCCACAGTGACGGTCGTCTTCGCCTTGTGTGAGACACCAATTTTGACCACATCGAATTTCGTGTTTATCAAATGGCGCCGTTGCCGGGGAGCAACAGCGAGTAGCTCATTTTTGTTTACTTGTGTTTAGTGTTTACCATAGCTTCATTTCATCTCTCTCACATTTTTGATATATATATTGCTTGAGCTATCTGACCACCCTTTCTTGTCTTCTTGCGAGGGTCCGCGGAGCGAGGCAGATCGCTTAGGTGACCCGGAGCATCCTTGGGAAGCGGAGCCGGCCCTTCTTTAGCCAGGCCGGCAGGAGAGAGCAAGAGGATTGAGAGAGAGTGATTAGTTTAGTTCCCCTTTATTTTTGTGAGAGAGTGACCTCTTAATTTGTAATAATACAGGTACATCGGACTCTTGGACACTACCGGGCCCAATTTCCGGGTGTTTGTTCACCCGGGGGCTCACCGCGGTTTTTATCACGTTTTATCGCTGTCATTTTCCGGTTTTGTTTTCCTTTTTCCTTTCTTTTGTGGATTGAGCCCTTAGATTATAGGTCCTGCTTGATTCGATTAGAATAGGTCCAAACACACTAATTACCTTTGCATGTTCCTATAGATCGTTGTTGGACTTAGACTAATTAAATAGCTAGCAAGTAGCTTTCGATCCACGCGCCGCGAGCTCATTCCCGAACAAGCGCTTTCTCCTAACTCGAATGTGTTGAGCAGAGGAGGGGTGAGTCTAGGCCGGACACTCGGATTGAGAGTTAGTGGCTAGATTGTGGTTCTTCACGCTAGCAGTTGCTTATTCTAGGACGATTTCCGGTTTTGCATATCACCATATAGATTAGGTTTATAAATTCTGCTTTGCATCCCGCATGGAGAGAGCTGGGATTCGATGTAAGTCTTCTTACTTAGCATGCATCATTTAGGCACAAAGGTGAGATTTCCACCTTGGTGTCGACTTGCACGGCTTTTCCGACTCTATTCTCCCTCTGTTTTTGGAACAAAGTAGGATCAAGAAAATACAAAAACCGTTAGGCGCTTGTTTGAATTCACTCAAAAGAAGCGATAACACCAAAAAATTTAAAAAAGGGACTGCTAAGAAAACTTGACCAAAAATAAAATCGGTAATTGGATTCATTGCTTGGGGAGAGTAACACCCACACTTGTATTCAGGTTGCATGGGAAGGTCTCCTTCCAAGTGAGGTGAGCGCTTCGTAAGGATTAGAGCCAAAAACCCAACTTGTGGCTGCCTTGTGTATCGCCTGGATTTCCGAAGTATTGGCGCTACTATCGTAAGTAGTCGAGTAGGGCTTGGTCGCCATTGGTGACTCACTATTATGTGAGCGCCGACCTTGTCCGAAGTACCGAGCTTAGGCCACGCCTTCACGGGTGTGTCTGTCTCACCAGCTGCGTCCGAGTAGGATCTTGCACGCTCACGGGTGATTCCGTTGCGAGCAAGGTCCGAAGTATCGGTTTCGCCTATCGACTTCCTCCCTCTATTTCTTTGGCTGAGTAGGGATCCAGGAAGGGTTACAAGGACCTCAAAAGCGCAAGTTACAGGTTACACAGGAGGAGGACAAGTACGGGGATACTTTCTCAGCAGTACTCTCTCTCCTTTAGGTGTAGCGTTCTAAGGACTCGTGAAAAGATAACTTCCTGAAATAAGCTAAAATTGACAAGATAAAAGCCGAACCTTCACGGCTTCACGTGTTGAGTTGGTGAACTCACCCCTGCTTTGTGTTTGATTGCTAGATTTGTTTCGGTCAAGATCAAAAACACAGCACAATTGTGCCCGATTTTGTTGCATTTCATTCCTCTTCTTCTTCTCTTGCATTTTCCCTGCTCTTCCCAAATAATCAAGATGATGGGACGGAGATCTCTTAGGCCGACTTTGTCGGCGCCGCTATCCAGCACTCCTCCTCACTCATCTAGGAATACCTCGGACAGTCCACTCTCCGAGCCCGAGTTTACATCCACCCTGTTCCCCCTCGACCACCCTTCCCATTCTCCTTCTCTCAGTCCAATTGTTTCAGAATTCAGTGCATCACAGAGTTCAGCTCATTCGACAGCACCTGAGATGGCCTCTTTTGCTTTTTCAGAAAATCCAGCGATGGGAGACAGAGGCGAGCACCCAGATGACCATGATCACCCTCCATTCATAATTGATCAGGTGGCCATCAACAACTCCTTGTTAGCGTCCCTGGAGACAATGCAGAGACAGATCCGTAACCAGGGAACATTCATGGGTGATCTGATGAGAGAGATAGCACAGATGAGAGAGAACCGACCTGGGGGCGGTGGAGGTGGAGGAGGAGGAGGACCAGATGCAGGAGGAGGCGATCCAGACGCTGAGCGACCGCCACAGACCATCATGAGGGAGTTGCACAACCCAGCTGCATCCCCCACTCACCGTTGGATCAGACTTCTGCCCATTCACGGAGATTTCGAGCTTCGGCCCCACACTATCCAGCTTCTACCCAAGTTCCATGGGTTGCCGACCGAAGAGCCGCACCTCCACCTCCAGGAATTCGAGATGATTTGCAGCACTATCCATGATCGATTGATGACCGAGGACACTATAAAGATGACCGCCTTTCCATTCTCTTTGGTTGACAGAGCCGCATATTGGCTCAAACACCTTGGGCGATTCGTCGACACATGGGCAGATCTTCGGACCGCGTACCTGAAGAAGTACTACCCTCTTGGCCGGACCAACGCAGCTCGAGCCATGATCAGTAACTTCGTCATGATCCCAAATGAATAATTCCATGAAGCCTGGGATCGATTCAGAGAGCTCATCGACCGGTGTCCACATCATGACATCTCCAAGCCCAATCTCGTGCAGAGTTTCTTCTGTGGGCTGACACCGGAGCTGCAGGGGCTTGTGAACGCCTCTTGCGGTGGGTCTTATTTCTCCAAGGGAGAAGACGACGTCTGGGCCATCTAAGAGGCATGGCAAAAAATTCCACAGTAATGGCCCAAGCCCGAGTCTACACACAGCAGAAACCCCCGCAAGGAGCGGGATCATTTCAGAGGATCGCCCGCATCGATGCCGGTCCCAACACAGTGTCAGCTGCCGCAGCCCAAGCTGAATCAGCCGCAGCCGACATGGGCATCATCAGTGAGAAGATGGACCGCCTCGAGATCCTCGAGAAGAAACAGATGCAAGGCATGGCCCAGATGGACCAGATTGCCAAGACCATGAGTGATCTGAAGATGCAGATCTTGTGCATTCAGGAGGCTCAAACTCAGTCACAACAGCCTCCCAGATCACGTGTTGATCCGAGTAGCGTCAATTCCAACCAGGCATCTACCTCATACCGCCAGGTGAATCACATTCAGGCAGAGCCGGTTCCCTTGCTACAGTACTATCCATCGCAGCCGCCATCTTCGGACACGCAGATGGTTGTCTATCAGCCGGAGCAACCACTGACCGTTCTTCCTCCACCCTCCTTTGAGCAGGAACCATTGATGGAAGTCAATGGGATTTGGTACGACCGGTACCCTCAGCCCGGGATTCGTCGGGATCACCCCGGATTCCGTTGGGGCAATGGTGGATCCTCTTCCCAGCAGCAGAACCCTGCCCAAGGACAGCAGAACAGCCAGCCACAGCAGCAACACCAGCAGCCCCAGTATGCCAATCAACAGCAATACCAAAGTGGTCCTCGTCCCTCCTATCAGGGACAGCAGTGGAGGCAGCGACAGCAGCCTCAGCACTCCTATCACCATCCTGCCCCCTAGTATCAGCCACAACAGCAGCAGCAGCCCCATTTCCAGCAGGGACAGCCATCCGGTTCTCAGGGTCCTGCCTTTGAGAACCCAGCCCTTGATGATCTTGCCCGCTTGCTATCTGAACAGCGAGCCTCTTTCAGGCAAGAAATGGATGAATTCCGGCAGGAGATGAGGGACATCATAAAAGTCAAGGCCGCCATACCCGCTCAGATTGAACCTAACCCGAACAATCTGAAAAGGAAGTCTGAGCAGGTAGAGTTGCAGAGGATGCCTCTCCTAGTGACGATTTGAATGATATGTCTTATTCTTTGAATGATGTTGATTTTGTGACTACTAGGAGCGGTAGGATGCCAGCCGGCGGCGCCTCATCTGAGCGACAACCAGATGCTGAACCAGGAGCGCCAGAGGAGCATAATAGTGGTGCTGATGCCGCTAATGATGATGTTGAAGACGGTGGTGCTGATGCCACCAATGATGGAGATCCAGACGACGGTGTTGATGCCGTCGTGAGACCAGATGCAGACGGTGGTGCTGAAGCCACCATTTTGGATGATGAACCAGAGCGCGGTGCTGATGCCGCGAAGACCGGTGCTAGTGGTGGCGCTGAGGCCACCACATCTACTTTTGTTGAGCCACCATCTGTGATGTTGCCACATTTTGTACCTAGAGACTGTGGGAACAAAAAGAAAAACAAAAATATGAATAAAGGAAAGGTTTCTGTTCAAATTGCGGATCCATATGTGGTGAATGATGATTATTGTATGGATTCTCCTTCTTCACAGGCACAGGGACCGATTCCTAGTCCTCCATCTGAGGAGGCCCCTGATCGTCGAAAATCGAAGTACGTAAATCGATGTAAAAACCGAGTCGTTGTGCACAAAGATAGAGGATGAATCAATAATAAAATTTATGTCTGATACTCAAATTAACAAAACACACATGAGATGTGTGCATGTATAGTGGAGAGTCACAGGTCGAACACAGGGAGGCATATACGATGTATCGTGTTTCTTTTTGGCAAAAATAATCAAAATCCGTGATTCTCAGATATAATAAAAATTGTGATAATCATAAATCTGACAAACAATATAAAGAAGATGACATGCACTTTGATTGTAAAGCTACTCAGAAAGTTAAGATTAAAAACCGTGAGTGTCGCATACTTCTCAAATCTTCTTTTCTCCAATCGAAGAAATAACCAAATATTGGTTTAGATTAAGCATGAAAGATGGCGAGCATAAGGATTACAGATAGTCAATTAAAGCAAACATCCAACATAAAAGAGGATAAGATATCACCAAGATTCTCAACAGATGAGAGAAGACGAAGTGGTCTCATGCCAATTCAAGAGAACGAAGACTAAGATGTTAGTCTTCTTGTATGATTGGAGATTCACAACTCGTAACTTCGTTTTGCTGGAGAGGACACGGTGCTTCACTTTCCACAATCTGAATCAAGCTCGCATGCGGTGGAGAAAGACCGGTGTTGCTTTCCCAGTTGTTAAGATATAACAGTGCTAAAATAGTGAAATCCAGATCTGCAAGAAAAATATAGACACGGATAAGTTGTAGCAGAATGAATAACAAGACTAATGATAATGAAATAAAAATAATCAGTTTAAAGCTGAAGGAGAATGAGTGTGGGGTTTGAAGAAGGAATCTCAGCCGCAGGTGAAGAGCTTCGTTCGAAGGCTTGGGTGTATGAGCGGAAGGAGGAAGGGTCGTTCTGTTGCAGCGTATTGGGTTCCAACTCCGTGTAGTCCCCGGCTGCCCTGCAACGTTCATAACCTTCTCCTTTTATCTTTCTCGGGTGCAACAGTCCAGGCGCAACTGTCGGGTGTCCTCGAATTCAAATGTTGTGCGCATGATTCGCGCCCGTTACAATCAATCACGCATGGCTTGTACATTATCACACACGGATGGTTACAGCTAATTCTCATGATTTCTTGCCTTTTAAATGTCACATACGAGATGCAGGCTGGAGGTGCGTCATTCCTGGAAAACACTCGTCGACTTTTCAAAGAGAGAAACAAACTGGCGTGATTAATGGGATTTTGTTTTGCTCGGTGTGGCATGTGTGAATACTAGTATTATTTTCCCGATTTGAATGAGTCAAGCAAATCATGCGAAGTATATCAAAGATTCGTTCCATTGGATGGGTTGAGATTTCAGCGAGTATCAACTCGTGTTTGCATGGCCTCTGTATATGCAACATGAACGTAATGAGCAGAAATCGCGAGGTGAAATGGTGGGCCCATCTTCAAAATGTAAAGTGGAATACTATATGCGTGAGAATTCTCATGCAATATTGCATGTGCGTGCATGGCCCATGATAAAGTCAAGTGTTGTAAAAAGGAGCATTACGTGCTTGGCAAAAGATTAGGGAAAATTATTGAAAACCCCATGAAGTTAGGTTGCTTTCCAATTGGTAATACAACCTGAATTCCAAAGATGAGAAATATCCAGATGGTGGATGTGAGACTCGATTAAGAACTAGGTTTTGGTTTTTGGATTGGGATGGCGGAAGGTCTAGAAACCAATCATGATTATGAATGCAAAATCCGACCTCAATGATAAGAATTAAGCTCAAATCTGTGATCACATTGGAAAATTGACAAACGCAAAGATATTACCATAAATCATGCAAACTCGATCCACTAATGCTCACAAAAGGCTAAAAATGGGCATGATAATGCAATGAATCGTAGATTCATCACCCCCTTATGCTTGACTCTTGCTAGTCCCGAGCAAGACAATTTATTCAAAATCAAAAGAAACAACCAGAATGAAGGAACTCTGATCTTCTGAGATTTTCCATTGAGTAAACCCATTTCATATTTCTCTACCTAGTTATGGATGTGATTTTGAATCTTGAACTAAGAGTGAGGACGATTTATTTACATATAGCATGGTGATGGATTCTCTAAAGATGGATGTTGCTTAAGTCGAACAACACCTGAGTATCAAGTTGAGCTTAGAATCCAATTGATCTATGAACTCTTATTTGACATTATTTCAGACCATGATGAACGGTATTGATCTACAACTTGAAGTTTCCCAATTTGCCAAGTGCTCGGTCCGTATGCAAGCCCAATATTCCCTTAGCACTGATACTAACTGCGGGAGGTACAACTTCCCTTCCAAGTCGGATCACCCCCGTTAGCTTTATTAATGATTTGCCATTTGTAAGCTTTATTGAGTAGGGTTCGACCATCTGCGTTCGAGATACGCCAACTCTGGCCCTACTGATGCCCTTTATCCACCTGCTCCTGTGGATTTTTAAACAGTCTCGACTATTAGCACTAGTTTGCTGCCAATTCTGGCACTGCTCAGGAGTAGTGGAAGCATCTTTATTGTTAAAAGTAGAGCGTACTTACATTATGTGTGGAGGTATTTTAAAATACCTTCAATGTACGGATACTTTAGCTTTGCCAACTTAAAGATATAGCTGTTGGGGTCATGTTTCTCCCTTGGAAGGGCCCAACTCCCTAAGTATACGGGCCAAGAGTCATGGGTGGTAAGGGTTGAACACTTGTCTTTCTAGGATCCCTCAATTTGATAGAAGTGTCAAGTGAACTTGACGATGTTGTTCAGATGGTTTTATTCATGTCTAACAAGGGACTCAAGGTCATCTGGTTTCTAATCCAATTTGTCTCTCGGGTAATTAAGCTAAAGTAGCCTGAATGGCCTAAGCTACGTCAACCTCTTGAGATTCCTATATAAAGATGAGGCGGAATCCTCAACACAAGTTAATGGGTTCAAAATCTCATCACATGCTTCGAAAAAAATGAAGATAGATGTGCCCAAATGGGAAACAAGATAGATCAGAATGAAAAGATTTTTGGTTAAAAGACAAAGTTTTGAAAGAAAAAAATCCAAAAAATTTTGCAATTTTTTGGATTTTTTTGTAAAACAAAAATGAAACAAGAGTTAGGAAGACTCGAGGAATCCTAACTACCCCCCTTATGCTTGAGATGTGCCGTGTCCTCATGGTGAACTATATGGAAGGTAAACACAATAGAGGACTCAGAATGCAGATGACGCAAGGTGGTTTGGAGATCCAAGGTTCCATGCAAACTTTGAAAAACATGATGATTTTTTTTGAAAATATGCATAAAAATGAATTATGTACAAGGGTGGATGAAAATGGGTGGAATTCTTTTTGGTGGATTTTTTTCTTCTTTTTTTTCATTTTATGGGATTTTGGTGAAGAACGAAAGTGAATGGAGATATATACAAGCGAACGAGAGAAAAAAATGAGAAGCGACAGTTCGAAGAAGAAGCAGGAAGAAGGGGGTGTCTAGATCACCCCCTTATGCTTATCCGTGACTTAGTCCCAAGGGACATAAGTTAGCATAATTGAGGTGCAGACACAACATGAAAAGCTGAACAGAAATGAAAAAGGATAACTATGGGGTGCCTCCTACAAAGCGCTGGATTTCACGCCCCCAGCTAGGCACACAGGTTAGAGGTACGCCTTACCTCGAGTGTGTGTTGCATCCATATTAAATACATCGTATTGTAGCTGGAGATCTAATTTGGGAACCATGAAATTGAGTGGAGCACCCAGATGGATCTTAATGTGGGTGGGAATAGCCGGAAGAATGAATGTGTGAATGAATTGCAGTTCCGAGATAACAAATGAAATGTCTGGTATACATGATGGTAGTGGAGAGGGATGGACTTGACCGAACATCCTGAAGAAGGTAAAGGAGTGTTGCGAGACAGGATGAGGCTCCTCTATGGGTAGAATGAACTCTGTTTGTTCCGATGAGACATGATTGTAGTTGTGAACATTGAGGACTTTCAAGATGTTCTCGGATTGAGTATGGTCGATTTGTGTTGTGGCATCCTCGAACATGTGTGGTGATGTCTCTTTCCCTACCTTGAGATTATGATCAATGTCCATAATGGTCAATATGTCATCCTCAAATTCTGAATTTTCCTTCGACCATTTGGGGCTATCCTCAAAAATTGTATTATGCAGTAGATGTGAGGATGTATAAACAGATGATGTTTCTTTGTATGAGTGAGACTCTGAGAAAAGTAACTCAAGACAATGGTCTTCCCCCTCATGGGCCAAGCTGACATCTAGCAATAAAGAACTCGTGCCCGAATTATGTGATTTATCAAACCATGGTGGAACAGGCTTGGGAAGGGAATGATCATACCCGAATGGATTGGGGAAGTCCTCAATTTCACTCCAAAATGAATCTGGAGAGAGTGACTCATCCTGATATGTAACCGACTTGATGATCAAGGGTGGAAAATGAGGGTTGGTCATCGTTGTTGTCAATTCTTCTTGATCAAGTTGGTTTAGAAAAGATTCAGAGATGCCGTGTATGGGCTCGTCCATGCGAGATTCAGCATGAAAGACTTCTGACTCATGGTCAGGATTACAAGGAGAGAAAGTGGAGGGGGATTGCTCGTCCCTGGAAGGAAGGTCAGGGGCAAGGTGGTAAGTGTGATTTTTCTCATGATGGTTCAATTTTTGCTTATTTTGCGCATAATCACAGTATTGGTCACTCGAGATGGATTGGAACTTCTTATCTGGGAGCTTATCTCTATCCATAACTTTAGGCAGATTGGATTGGAATTTAGGGATCGAAGATGTAGGGGTGAGGTACTGTAAATATGACTCTTCAGCTTGTCTCATTCTGGAATCTAAAACCTCAAGTCGTTGATCAAATTCCTTAGGGCTTATACAATCGGGTGAGGTTTGTTTAAGTATTCTGAGTTCACGAAGATCCCTAGTCATGGCTTCTATTTGAGCTAGGAGTTGAAGGCTGAATGGGTCGACCGTAGAGGTCTGAATTTTGTTCAAAATCTCGGTTTCCTTCATCCTAAATAGGGTAGGTGACAACGAGGAGGAACGATTGACAGAAAATCCAAGATGAGTTCACAAACCTCTCGTTCACCCGTCAAGCAAACACACTAATCAAGTTCCAAACAATTTATGGGCTCTATTTTATGGTGACCACTTGAATTTAGTCCACTTTCAAATTATGAATTTTGTCAAGTTGATTAGGACCAATTCAAATAAGAGCAAATTTAGTGATCTTGATTCTTTAAGGGAAAAACCACAAAGATGCAAATGATGCGTGCACAATTAGAGATACATACCTGGCTCCAGCACTCTACAATGCAATATGCTTCACATAAATTTTAAATCTAATCAGGCATATGCAATCCTAGAATGCTATGATCCTAGATACATCTAGTAATATGCGTGCACACAAGTATTTTTGGTGTTTTTTATTTTTATTTTTATTTTTTTATTTTTTTATTTTTTTATTTTTTTTGAGAAAACCGTCCAGATTACAGACAAGCTAATCTAAATGCAGTGCAAAAATAAAACCTAAGTTATTACAAGAAATAATATGGAGGGGTTGAGAAGAGAAGAATGTCCAGTGCAAATTCCATATTATCAGTAAATATAGGGAAATTTAAATTAACTAAATATGTAATAGCAGTAGAAAAATGATTCGTCAAAATGACACATGGTCCTAGACAGGTACGCCTGGTGTCGATGGATACAATGTGGTCATCGGGTGCTTGGACGGGCTTTTGCCAGTCGCTTTACGATTGAACCGAGTTTCCTTCGAGCGTCAGATACCCGAAAATAAGAGCAGCATCAAATTGACAAATTGAAGTGCAAAAGAAAAGACAAACAGACACATACGCTTTGCCTCCCCAGCAACGGCGCCAAAAATTGATCGTCGAAAATCGAAGTACGTAAATCGATGTAAAAACTGAGTCGTTGTGCACAAAGATAGAGGACGAATCAATAATAAAATTTATGTCTGATACTCAAATTAACAAAACATACATGAGATGTGTGCATGTATAGTGGAGAGTCACAGGTCGAACACAGGGAGGCATATACGATGTATCGTGTTTCTTTTTGGCAAAAATAATCAAAATCCGTGATTCTCAGATATAATAAAAATTGTGATAATCATAAATCTGACAAATAATATAAAGAAGATGACATGCACTTTGATTGTAAAGCTACTCAGAAAGTTAAGATTAAAAACCGTGAGTGTCGCATACTTCTCAAATCTTCTTTTCTCCAATCGAAGAAATAACCAAATATTGGTTTAGATTAAGCATGAAAGATGGCGAGCATAAGGATTACAGATAGTCAATTAAAGCAAACATCCAACATAAAAGAGGATAAGCTATCACCAAGATTCTCAACAGATGAGAGAAGACGAAGTGGTCTCATGCCAATTCAAGAGAACGAAGACTAAGATGTTAGTCTTCTTGTATGATTGGAGATTCACAACTCGTAACTTCGTTTCGCTGGAGAGGACACGGTGCTTCACTTTCCACAATCTGAATCAAGCTCGCATGCGGTGGAGAAAGACCGGTGTTGCTTTCCCAGTTGTTAAGATATAACAGTGCTAAAATAGCGAATTCCAGATCTGCAAGAAAAATATAGACACGGATAAGTTGTAGCAGAATGAATAACAAGACTAATGATAATGAAATAAAAATAATCAGTTTAAAGCTGAAGGAGAATGAGCGTGGGGTTTGAAGAAGGAATCTCAGCCGCAGGTGAAGAGCTTCGTCCGAAGGCTTGGGTGTATGAGCGGAAGGAGGAAGGGTCGTTCTGTTGCAGCGTATTGGGTTCCAACTCCGTGTAGTCCCCGGCTGCCCTGCACCGTTCATAACCTTCTCCTTTTATCTTTCTCGGGTGCAACAGTCCAGGCGCAACTGTCGGGTGTCCTCGAATTCAAATGCTGTGCGCATGATTCGCGCCCGTTACAATCAATCACGCATGGCTTGTACATTATCACACGCGGATGGTTACAACTAATTCTCATGATTTCTTGCCTTTTAAATGTCACATACGAGATGCAGGCTGGAGGTGCGTCGTTCCTGGAAAACACTCGTCGACTTTTCAAAGAGAGAAACAAACTGACGTGATTAATGGGATTTTGTTTTGCTCGGTGTGGCATGTGTGAATACTAGTATTATTTTCCCGATTTGAACGAGTCAAGCAAATCATGCGAAGTATATCAAAGATTCGGTCCATTGGATGGGTTGAGATTTCAGCGAGTATCAACTCGTGTTTGCATGGCCTCCGTATATGCAACATGAACGTAATGAGCAGAAATCGCGAGGTGAAATGGTGGGCCCATCTTCAAAATGTAAAGTGGAATACTATATGCGTGAGAATTCTCATGTAATATTGCATGTGCGTGCACGGCCCATGATAAAGTCAAGTGTTGTAAAAAGGAGCATTACGTGCTTGGCAAAAGATTAGGGAAAATTATTGAAAACCCCATGAAGTTAGGTTGCTTTCCAATTGGTAATACAACCTGAATTCCAAAGATGAGAAATATCCAGATGGTGGATGTGAGACTCGATTAAGAACTAGGTTTTGGTTTTTGGATTGGGATGGCGGAAGGTCTAGAAACCAATCATGATTATGAATGCAAAATCTGACCTCAATGATAAGAATTAAGCTCAAATCTGTGATCACATTGGAAAATTGACAAACGCAAATATATTACCATAAATCATGCAAACTCGATCCACTAATGCTCACAAAAGGCTAAAAATGGGCATGATAATGCAATGAATCGTAGATTCATCACCCCCTACCATCCCCTTCCTTGAGGCACTCCGCCGAGCGAAGGGGAATAAAAGAGAAAATCCCAAAAAAGAGCAACAGGTAGAGTTCGGCAATCAGATGATAGACATATTCCACATTCAGCTGACTCTACAAGAAGCACTTGAGCACATCCCCCTCTTCAAGAAGAACCTGAAAGAGAAGACTACCGTCCGCAGGAAGAGGAGGAATCACAGAGATCAAATCCATGTGCTCACTCAGTCCACTTGCTGCACCATCCAGAACAAGCTGCCAGCTAAGCGACCAGATGCAGGAGCTCCCTATGTCAGATGCAAGATTCAGGAGCAGCAGTTTGATCGTACTCTATTAGACAGCGGCTCTTCAATTAACCTTCTTCCGACAGCCTTACTCGACCGATTCGAGTTTGGTCCTCTTCTTAGGAGCAGGACAGTCCTTCAGTTTGCTGATAGGTCGACTAAGAGGCCGAAGGGGTTATTGAAAGACGTGGTCGTTACCATTCAGGGCCTGAAATTCCCCGTGGACTTCGTTGTGTTGGACATGGAGATCCCTGAGTCGGTAACTGATGCCCCCATCATTCTCGGACGTCCATTCTTGGCCACAGCCAAGGCGGGGACCGACCATGATAGTGGGAAGGTATGCTTTCGCGTAGAGGGCGAAACCATACAAATAGAGACGATCGAGGAGACCAAAGCCAGAGAGTTAGAGTGCTCAGAGCAGTCCAGTGAGGCTGAGCAGATGATAGAGGGAGAGCTAGGCATCCACCAGGTTTGTGATTTTGAGATGACTGATGATGAATCCAACTGGAAAGATCCCGTAGCACCGACCCTCACCTTGCCTACAGATTCACTATATCTCAAGCTTATGGCAGTCGAGAGCCGGGAGAGCACATCCCTGGATGAGGATACACATGAAGCTGACAGTGTTGTGATGAGTGGTGCTGATGAATTTCAATCATGCTCATCTTCTTCTGATCCCTCGGATTCAGACATTGACTGGGATGACTTTGATGATTATTTACCTTGTCTGATTCCTTCTGAGCCAACAACCATGACAGAGTGCGAGCCAGTGCAGTTTATAGATGATTCAGCAGGCTGCCTTCGTCAGAAATTCATGCAGAGCGAGAGTTCTCCCATGCAGACCTGGTAGCATTTACACAGACATATCAGAAGCCAGATCTGCCACCTCCCAGTTGTCCAGAACGGAAACCTCTGCCGCAGTCGATGACATACAGATTCCTTGCGGGTGAGCCAGAAATGTACCCAGTCATTATCTCAGCAGATTTGACTGGAGAACAAGAATCTCGTCTGATGGAGGTTCTTGAAAGAAACCGCAAGGCAATCGGGTGGAGTATAGCTGATCTCCGGGGGCTGAGCCCAAATCTTTGCTCTCACCACATCTATCTTGAGGATAACGCTAAGCCGTCGCGTGAGTTCCAACGACGGCTGAACCCGAATCTTCGAGACGTAGTCATGAAAGAAATTTCCAAGTGGTGGAGCGCCGATTTTATCTATCCCATCTCCGACTCCAAATGGGTAAGTCCGCTACATGTGGTACCCAAGAAGACGGGTATCACTACAGTTGTCAATGAGTCGGGAGAGGAGATCGCTACCAGAGTACCAACTTCTTGGTGGGTCTGTGTGGACTACAGACGATTGGATGAGGCCACCAAGAAGGATCACTTCCCGCTACCCTTCATTGATCAGATTATCGAGCGGTTAGCCAGGAAGAGTCATTACTGTTTTCTTGACGGGTACTCTGGATACAATCAAGTGGCCATTGCGCCCGAAGACCAGGAGAAAACGACATTCACCTGTCCGTTTGGGACGTATGCTTTCAGACGGATGCCCTTTGGTCTATGTAACGCTCCGGCGACATTCCAAAGGTGCATGTCATCCATCTTCTCGGACATGGTGGGTGACTGTTTAGAGGTCTTCATGGACGACTTCTCGGTCTATGGCGACGGGTTCGACGCTTGTCTTGACTGCCTAGACCGTGTGCTCAAGCCTGCATTGAGGTCAACCTTGTTTTATCCTGGGAGAAGAGTCATTTCATGATGACTCAAGGGACGGTCCTTGGTCATATCGTCTCCAACAGGGGCATGGAGGTCGATCCGGCTAAGGTGGATATCATCAGAAAACTCAATCCACCGTCCAACTTGCGTCAGTTACGGTCTTTTCTGGGGCATGTCAGTTTCTACCGACGGTTCATTCAGGACTTCAGTCGAATTGCCCGACCGCTCACTGACTTGCTGACGAAAGACACCGAGTTTATTGTCAATGATAAGTGTCTTGAATCTTTTGAAACTCTCAAAAATATGGTTGTTTCAGCTCCTGTCCTTCAGCCACCCGATTGGTCTCTCCCATTCGAGATCATGACGGATGCTTCAGATTTTGTCGTTGGGGCTGTGCTTGGACAGAGGAGGGATGGTTTACCGTTTGCCATTCACTACGCCAGCCGGACTTTGGATGCCGCGCAGCGGAATTACACTGTGACTGAGAAAGAGATGCTGGATGTAGTCTTTGCTCTTGATAAGTATTGATCATATATTCTCGGATCTAGAGTGACTATTTACACTGATCATACCGCCATCCGGTACTTAATGGCTAAGAAGGATGCCAAAGCACGTCTCACCAGATGGATCCTTCTACTCCAGGAATTTGATATTGAGATTAAGGATAAGCTTGGAGTCAAGAATGTGGTGGCGGATCATCTCTCCAGATTGGAGAATCTTAAGGAATCTGAGCCCAGCGCACCTATCACAGAGACATTTCCGGATGAGGCGATCTTGGCTATCGCCTCGCTCCCGTGGTACGCTGACATTGTGAACTATCTTGTTGCCAAGACGGTTCCACAAGGTTGGCCCAGGCAGAAACTCGAGACCTTCCTGGCGAAGTCCAAGTTTTATCATTGGGAGGATCCCGTCCTTTATCATGAAGGAGGGGACAATATCTGGAGGAGGTGCATTCCTCAAGAGGAGCATCATAGCGTCCTCACATACTGCCACAAGCTTGAGGCAGGAGGACATCATTCTGGAAAAAGAACAGCACAGAAGGTGCTTCAATCCGGCCTATGGTGGCCTACTCTCTTCAAGGATTCTGATGAGTTCGTGAAGAGATGTACTGACTGTCAGAAAATGGGAACCTGCGGACAGAGAGACATGATGCCCATGCAACCCATTCACTTTTGTGAGGTTTTTGATGCATGGGGGATTGATTTCATGGTCCTATTTCCTAAGAGTCAGGGATTCGAGCATATTTTGCTCGCTGTGGATTATGTCAGCCGATGGGTTGAGGCCATCCCCGCCCGAGCCGCAGATGCTAAAACCGTTTGCAAATTTTTGAGGAAAAATATCATTTCACGGTTCGGGGGTACCTAGAGTCTTGATTTCAGACGGGGGGTCTCATTTCATCAATGACAAGGTTAGGGCCCTTGTAGACGAGTTCGGCATTGACCATCGGGTTGCCACTCCTTATCACCCTCAGACTAATGGTCTTGCCGAAGTATCGAATCGGGAGATAAAGACTATCTTGCAGAAAGTTGCCTGCCCAGACCGAAAGGATTGGTCACAGCTTTTGGACTCGGTCTTGTGGGCTTATCGGACTTCTTTCAAAAACCCATTGGGGACATCTCCCTTTCGTCTCGTCTATGGCAAGCCGTGCCATTTGCCAGTGGAGATCAAGCACAAATCTTTTTGGGCAGTCACTGAGTTGCTTTTGGATCCCGAGAGTATAGGAGACCAGAGAAGAGCAGAATTGGCAGCCCTGGAAGAACTTAGAGACACAGCCTTTTCGAACAGCCTACAGTACAAAGAGAAAGTGAAGACATGGCACGATTCGCATATCAGCCATAAACAGTTTGAGCCAGATCAGAGAGTATGGTTGTTTGATTCCAGGCTGAAAGTATTCCCAGGGAAGTTGCAGAGCAAGTGGAAAGGTCCATACGTGGTCAGGAAGGTACATGACAATGGCAGCATCGACATATCCGAACCGTCATCTTCCTCTACCTTCCGCGTCAATGGTCAACGCTTGAAGCTATATCTAGATCATGATCCGCCGACCATTGACGTTGCCCTCATTCTTCTGGTATGAGATGTGTCCTTCGACTCTCATCATCATCTGCATCTCATACATGGTAATCAAGTCCATCTTCCGCTGTACAGATCCATCTGTTCATATCACTTTCATCTGTTAATTTATTTTCTTCTTTTCTTCTTTTCTTCTTTTCCTTTTCTATTTTCTGTATCTATCAAAAAGGTGTCGCCCTTGTAGACAGTTTTCTATACTTAGGACGTACTTTGTCCTAAGTATAGGGGGGTGTGCACCTCGAGTTGTTCTATTCTTTTCAATCCTCTCCATTGTCTCCTCTTCTTGTCTATACTTAGGGATATCTTACCCTAAGTATAGGGGGAGACAATCTGAGTACGATCTATTCATTCCCACCCTTGACCCTCCCTGCGTTGTGTACAGTCTGCTATATTTAGGATTATTTAATCCTAAGTATGGGGGGACGGTCAACTTCTCATTCATTAATTCATTCATTCTTTAGACTTGCCTATACTTAGTACGAGTTATGTCTTCTCTTTTCTTTCCGATCTATGAGGACATAGCTCAAGCTAAGTATAGGGGGGTCGTATATACTACGTATATACTTTAGCCATAACTCGTACTTTCGTATTTTCTTAATAATATGGTTAATTGTTCGGTAAAATTCATTAAAATCCTTAATAAAAAGGTGTTTTGTTCCTCAAATTCTTTTTGTATTTACTGATTAACAAATCAGGTGAAAATGTTTTTTTGCAAAATGTTTGAGAAATAGTTTGAAAATCTTTGTGAACATTTATTGAAAACTATTTTGAAAATATTTTGTTACATGTTTTCAACCTTTGTAAAAATGTGTGGTTTGTAAAATTCTTTTCTTTGTGTGAAATAAAAATGTTTGAAAAATGATTTGCAAATGGTTTGAAAAATGGTTGCAAAAATATTGTGAAAAATCTATATATACTGTTTGAAAAACCTTTGCAAAATGATTTTCAAATGTGTGTATTGCAAAAATGTTTGTAAAAATTATTTTGGACTATAGTTTTCAAAAATTGTGTGAAAAGCTTGTGCCAAATAAGTTTGAGGAATACATACATCACACCAGAATCCACTATATATACTTATAAAATTGACCACTTAACCTTGTAAATTCTTAAAATCCATTTCTTGTAAATATAAGAAGCACTCCCGTGTACATATTTTAACCTAGTTTTCAGCCAAAACCTTTTTGTTTTCAAAAAATCCCAAAAACATTTGCAGAACTAAAATCCAAAAACATCTGAAAAATCTTTTTGAAAATACAAAATAATGCATGCATCATCTTTACAAAAATCCATAAAAAGTTCAAAATCTTGAAAATTGCATCACAAAATATTTTTTGCATCGCATTGCATAGCATTCGCATTTTTCGGATTGAGTTTGATAGTTGAACAAGTCTAAATAAAATCCGGAGATTGGAGCTTGATTGGACCTTAAAATCTACCTAATAACAGGAACCTTATAGGAATTGGGTTTGAGGTACTTCAGGTCTAGTTGACTTAATTCTTTGAGGATCACGAGACTTGGTTCAATGGATTCTTGACTACCTAAGTAGAGTATTTCGGAGCACACGCACGATTCTTGTTGATAATGACCTAACTTGGACACCTGCACCTTTCACATGGCTCGACTCAGTTGGAGTGGTGAGGGGATTGGATTTGCAGGTATGAGACGCACACAAGTGGAAACACTTGTCCTCCTCTAGGGAGGGAAGTGCACCCCAACCCGTCCAGTGATTAGGAAGTCTAAAGACAGGAGGTTGTGGGTTGCGATAAAGCTTCAAAAGAGGGATAGTCTACTGGCTCAATAGGAAAAACTCCATATGTAAATGCTGCTGTGAATAGTATGTACAAAAAAAACAAAAAAAAAGTTCAGGCATGTACAAAAATAAAAAGCCTGCAAGTATGTACAAAGTCAATAAGCAAGCTTGAGTTCCAAAGTCAAATATGTGAGCCTGCAGCAGGATGACTTGACTACACTGGTCTTGCATCCCAGGATAGGTAGCTACACTGGCTACCATCCATTCTTCTCTTCTCCCCCTCCTCTTGAGCTGGTTGCCACTTGAACTTAGAAGGGAATACCCCGCTCCTCGAGGATGGATTCATTGGATTGGGGAATCATTGGGTTGTCGTACTGGAGAAGTCAGTTTCTTTGTCATTCTAGTTGGGGAGAGCCACCATCACTTACACTGTACGAGTCAGATTCATAGTCGTAAGAGTTTGCGTATGAGTTGAAGTATTTCTGACCTGGCTATTGAGGAGACTTGGACAGAGTTTTGGGATTCTCAGGGACTGTTGGATTTCAAATTCGGTTCCCACTAAGGTTCCGCCCGCACTAAAATTCCAAAGGTCTGACTTAAGATCCAAACTTCGATTTTGTGAAGACAAGTTTGATCATTAAACTTAATCCAAATTCTTCTTTTTCTTTTCTTTCCTTTTCTTTTTGCACTTATTGCATAAGTGTTTGCTAGGGACTAGCAAAGGTAAAGTATAGGGGGATGATGAATCCACATTTCATCATCTTTATTCTATCATTTTGGCACCAAAAACCCTAGCAAATACCTGTAAATGACCTTAAATTCATCATCTTAGCATTCATGCATGTGCATCTACATAGTGTATAAAATACTGTAATTAAAGCCAAAATTATAGAATAAATAAAGAAAAGAAAAAGAATAAAATATTGTAAATATTTTATGACCCAAAACCCCGAGACCTAGGCATCTTGATGAATAGGTCGACAAGGAATAAAGTAGGGGGAGATAAGGTCAGAAATACAGAGAAAATACCTATACATTCTATTCATTCTTTATTCATTTTGGGACCTATTTTTGGTTCCACTTTTTATACATCAAATGAAGAAACTTTGTACATGAAAGTTGTAGATAATTTTATAAAGAAAAATACAAAATTGATTTCACAGAAAAAGAATGTACAGATGAAAAGTTATGGTCTGAATAAGAATCCAGAATCCCAACTTCCCAGACCCGTATCTCACAACTGACAACTCCAAATGCAGCATACTCACCTTTAATTGTATATAGAATAAAATAATCTATCCAATGGTGGTGGTTTCGCATTTGGCGGGGCTACGGTTTGAAAGTTGAGTTTTGGATCCTCATTGTATACTTGTACAGATTAAAATATTCAATTTATTATTTATTCATTATTTTTATATTTTTATATTTTTGTAATGTTGTAAATATTACTTATAATATATATTTGTATATTAAAATCAGAATAAAAATGTAAATAAAACTCAAAATAAAATACATGTATGTATAATACATAGGTATATTACTTATACCCATACCTATATAATAGCTATTTCTATTTTATTAAATATACAAAACATATCAGATAAATAAAATAAAAATATATTTATGTATATAAAAGTATTTTATAATTTTATAAAATAAGAAATAAAAATAATAAAAATAAAATATTAAAATCCATAGGTAATATACCTATATAGGGGTATAAAGGTAACTTGTAAAAGTGTACTTCATAAAATAAATTAAAAATCATAATAAAATACTACATAAAATTACAAATATTTTTTATTTTATAACCATTAATTAATTCGGCCTTATTCTATTTTTAATCGATTTTACAAAATAATTATCAGGGATTTTTCCTGATTGGTCCACGTGGACCAATCAGGAGACGGTCCCAGTTGACCTAGGTCAACTGGTCGTCCTTCCCACCTACCCCCCTATCAGAGGTTGGTTTTTGAGCCACTTTCTTGGCTTTTTCCCAACCGATTCTTTCACCATTTCACTTTGATCCCTTCTGCAAACCTCTTCACCTATCAACCCTCTTGCCCGCCATGTGTTTACATCGGGCCAAGGATCATTGAGGCGCTCCAGGATCGTCGATCTTCAAGCCCCTGCAACTCGAGGTCAAACCAGATATAACGACCCCCTCCTTTTCATTTTGAATTTGAATCCCTTCGGTCCATCCTTCTGCGCCACCTTCGTGCTCTTGAGCTTCCTGGAGGTGACAGCTCCATCGCAAGCCCTTCAGCCAAGGCGTTTGAAGTCGGAGGAGCCTCCAACACCTCCCGCAAATCCGGCGGTCGAGGTACCTTCTTCCTCTGGCTCCGGCCATTGAGGGCCCCTTCCCCGTTATTTCTTTCATGCATTTTACTCCTGTCAACCTAAGGATGAAAAACCCTCAAAAAAATTAGAGTTCCGTCGACTCAATCGTTCGATCCATCACTGTGGCCGGAGTGCACCTCCGGCCGTTTGTCGCCACCGCGTGTTACGCCTCCTCACGACCATCCAAGGGTCCAGGCAGTTTGCCCTGGACCCTTTGACCATTTTTGCAGGTCAAAGTTGAAGTGAAGACACCTGGAGCTCGAGTTTTGAGCTCGCCGGAGCCAACGAAGCCTCACAGCTCCGCCAGCCCCCAGCGAGCACCACGGCCACCGCCGTGGCTTTTTGACGACTCCAGACGATAGAGGAGGACCTGAGGAGGCAGCAGCCCGCTTTTGAAGCTCAATAGCCACCGTAGCTGGCAGGAGGAGCTCGAGGAACTTCGCCCCGCCGGAGCTCCGCCTTGTTCTTCCAGCCACCTTCGCTACCGTCCGATCAGGGCGCCCCCTCCAGATCAAGCAGCAACCGTCAGATCTCTAAGCGCCTCGACCGTTGATCGTCTTTGGAGACCTGATCTCAGCCGCCCAGCCGCGAAGCGTCATCGGCCGTCCATCAAGCGCCACGTGTCTAAGTGGCTTCTCCATCGCCGTTGGATCGCGCGCCGAGGGTATTTTGCATCTACACCCTCGCGCCTTTTGTATTTATATTTTAGTTTTAAAACTTTCTTCTGTAGTGTAAAGTTTTTGTAATATTTGCACAAACACCCCCGTAGTTTATTTATTTGCGTATAGGTCCTTCGCCACGTCACCTCACGTGACCTGTACACGTGAGGTGGGGGCATTTTGCAGAGGGGCCCTCGGTCTTTGTTGTATTTTGTTTTAGTACCAAAACTTTAACTTCACGTGTTATATTTTTGGAAATATTGCAAGTAAACCCCCAGGTTTTTGAGAAATTACAGTTTAGTCCTCGCTAGGCGCGTGCAAGTCACGCGCCCTGGTGGGAAAATTGCGAGGACACCCAGGCGGGTTTTGTAATTGAATTTTGGTGCTTTAAATTGATTATTCAGTTCAAATATTTGTGGACATTTTGCATGTGAGCCCATGGATGTTTGAGAAATTGCAAATATACCCCTGTCAGGCCTGTTAATTGTTTGGATGCTTGTTCTAATTATTTAAACCATCATTCTAAGTCCAAAAATTCCACAAAAATAGGGTTAAGCTCCTGGACACTTGTTCTTCCACGCTATAATTTTAGTTTTTTATTTTGTTTTATTTTTATATTTATTAAAAATCAAAAACATGCTTGTGTGCACTGTCTAGCTTAGAAAATGCCAAAAAAATATTAAACACTTCGAAAAATTCCAAAAAAATTACCTAGTTTCTATTTTAACCTATTTTAGTGTCAGTCCAAAAATCACTAAAAATCTCAAAAGAAAAACACTAAAAATTTAAAAACATTCAAAAACTTCAAAAAAATATAGAAAATCCTAGAAAATTCCAAAAAATACAAACTCAGTTTCTGTTTGTTCCATATTTTGTTCTCTTTATTTGAAAGATAGTGTAAGAAATTTTGATTGCTGTTTGCTAATTTTAATTCTCATTTTATTCACAGCCAGCACATTTTCCACTGTTCTGCCTTATTTCAGTAATTAAAAATACCAAAAACACCTTGAAAAATACCCCAAAATCATAAAAACAGTAAAAAATCCTAGAAATATCAAAAACATTTTATTTCTGAATTTTTGGTTATTTTTGCACATTTTTATAAATATTTTATATTGCCTTTCATTACATTGTTTTTAAATTCCAATATTGAAAAAAATATAAATTATAAATTATAAAAATCAGAAAATTAAAAATCAAAATACAAAATTAAAAATTAAATTAAAATAAAAAAAATAAAAATTAAAAACCCACAAAAATTTCCTTTGTTTGCTTGCTTAGTGTAGACACTACACACACACACTCACTTGTGCACAATATTTTGAACTACCCTGCTTGCTCCCTGTGTTCGAACTCTCTGCATACTTGTCACTATACACCATTTGTGCAGAGTTAAAAATAAATTTTAATCCACATTATTTCTAATTGTTGATCTTTAGTGTGGGTTAATTGTTGATTAAATACGAGATTCACTTGTGAGTCGCCACAGCGACGGTCGTCTCCGCCTTGTGTGAGACGCCAATTTTGACCACATCGAATTTCGTGTTTATCACTAGTACCCAATTCTGGTGATGCCGCATTCTTGCTACAGAGCAGGAGAGATTGTTAAAGATTTTCCTGGTAAGAATATTACTTTATGGAATTAGATGAAAATTGCTACAAGTCATTTAGCTAACATTATTTTTAAAATTTTCAAAGTAGGTATTGTTTTATTCTTGGTCTGAAGAAAGAGGTTTATCATCGAGCCTTTTTTCGTTTAGTGGAGAAGAGAATGAGCGACATGTTTTTCACTGCAAGGAGAGACTCACATGTGAAGAGGGGTTGCGAGGAGATGAATTTTGATGAGATGAAGACATACCCACCTACATAGTGCATAGAGGAAAGGTAATATCTTTTCTTATATTTAAAAATGTAAATTTTTCATGATTTTATATTATTTTAATATTTATTATAGGTGGGTTGGTTTTTTATGCCTTCATTTATAATTCTAAGTTTGCAAGGAGGTCGCCAGTCAGAAGGACAAACTGTTAAAAGTAGAAAATTAGGTCGACCAATAGCTCAAAAGGCCACAATCAGATTAGAGCCAAGATGGTATTTTTGAAAAAAATAAAACCTCTATTTTTATCTCTAACTTGTTATAGATATAAGTTTTTCATAATAAACCATATTTCTTTTTAGGATGCCACGTTAGAAAGAGAGCCATCTTTTCAAGAGTGGTGGTCCAGGTCCCACATAACTGGGAAGGATGGAGAGTCTCAATGCTCCACTCTTGAAGCATGAGAATTGATGGCAACTATTTTAAATTAACGTAATTTGTAAGTTATTTTATAATTATATCCTGAAGTTAATTTCAAATTCTATTTCAGGATCGATATTTGGCTCTAGGTATAGAGAAATGAGGTGGGACTCCTGAGACATATCAACCCCCATTTGATAAAGCAATTTGGAAATGAGTACAGTAAAATATTAATGTATTTTATCCAAATTTTAAACTATATCTACATGTGAAACAACCAAAATTTTTATGTGTTGGAGGAGAGTGGTGTTGTGACCAACATGAAGCAGACGGTTGGTGGTCCTCCTCTATATTATGTATAGGAACATCGTCATTTTTTTTCTGCTTATGGCCAGCCATCATATTCACAACCATAGCGATCACAACAACCATCCCCGCATATGGAGTCCTATATAACGATGATGGTGGAGAGGGTGACCAAGCTGCATGAATATTTCACGGATTACATGTAAGAATTCTTCTTCTAACATGTAATAGTTTAATAGTTCTTTAACTTCACATAATTATCTTATATATTATTTACTTAATATTGGTCACAAAGGTCTGCATCTCAGTATGAGGAGATTGGATCTGATGATGATGACATGGAGAATGACCCAGAAGAAGAGGCATGCACGTATGCCGGGCTAAAGGAGAAGGAGAAGAAGAAATCAAAACAAAGCTTGATTTCAAAAATATTTAGATCAAAGAAAAATTTATTCTTGGATTTTTAGTTATGTTCTTGTAGAATTTAGATTGTTTTAAGTTTGTAAGAACTTTGATGTTAATTTCTTAAATATGGTGTTTTGTTATCTGTATAACCATTATAATATCTATATGTGGTGTATATATATGATGTTAGTTCTTAAATATGATGTTTTTACGACTAATGGAGTTTTCTATGAACTTAGATGTTAAATTTGTAAGTTTGTATATGTGTGTAGGATTTCCTTCCAATAGGACACGATCCTTCCAATAGGACACGATCCTTCCTGACATCAGGAAGGCCGATCCTTTTTTTGTATAAAACACGATGACTTTAGTAGAATACGTATACAATTTGTATTATAACATGAAATTTTAATGTTTGTATTATAATGTGCAGTTTTGTATGCGATTTTATATTTATAATGTGTAGCTAGAATAAAAACTATATGCCTATTCTACTAAAGTGCCCGTATTTTATACAAAAAGAGAGCAACCTTTCTAAACTAAGGAAGGACTACGTCCAATTGGAAATACCCCCTATATAAAAATATTCTCGATTTAATGTTATTTTACAGGTATAAGAAGATGTGGGCTAGATGGCAAATTACATGTACTTATCTCAACTCTATTAAGCACATGCAGTTCTTTCTAAGCAAGTTTTATAGGTTCGATGGGGCGTCAAAACCCCATCGGACCTGTATAAGTTTTTGCATGTTCACAGTTTGAGCGAGCATATGTGCTCGCCAAGTGCACTAATCGTACTCGCACACTTTTGTATGGGAGAGTCTTTTGGTGACCACCTTGTGCATTTCTGAGGTGTAGGCGAGCACATTACGGTCACATGTGCTCGTCCGCCTGACCTTGTGACTAGGCGATCATCGAACATAGGCTGGGTGAGCACATGTGCTCGTCCAACCTCCCGGTATGCACCTAACGCGCCATAGGCATGTACATTGCGAGCCACTATGTGCACACCAATAGTATATTTTCTTATAGTGTTAGATCGAGCTCCATTTTCACCTTTTGCTCATGATCTTAGTGTGGAACCCAATCTCATTTCACTGCTTCGTTCTTTAGTTGCGAGTAAGATAACTATAGGGGGTTGATGAATATGTGACTCGTCACTTTAATTAATTGAAAATAGAGGTTTGTCTTGAGTTATTAAGCGCATTTAATAGTTATAAATCATAATTAACATTCATGCATCTGTAAATAATTTGTAGATATTAACATTTCATAATGCAATCACATTAACTTGTATAGATTCACCTACCTTCATATATTTTTACTCACTTCATACTAACTCCAATTGACATCAAACTAGTCCCTTGTGTACATGTTACTAACTTCATCTCATGAAAAATATAAAATATGCTACCCAAGAAAATGGCATAAAAATCCCAACCCTACTTCCAAGATTAAAAGTCGTAAATGTTGATATCTTTCACATACAATGTATGATTTCACTCTACTCTTGTGAATTGATGTACACTAAATTATCTACAAAGCAATGCCAAATTCAAAAGAATACGAGTTCATATGTGAAACTTGGGTTTTGGGATCGAATTGTGTACTCTATATTTTACCTATTTTTTTAGTTTTGACTTATTATTTCATGTATATATTTAACTCGTCTTGATTTATTTCTTTTCTATATTACTATTCACATGTTCTAACTAATTAGGCAAAAATAAAAATCTAAAATTTTTAAAAAAGCTATAAAAAAGAGAGATTCTGACTTGTGCATTTTGGTATTCACAAGTACATATCTAACTTCCATGTTTAATCCTATATCATCTCCAAAGCTGTTGTAACCTCCTGATTTTTAACCCATTCGTCCCCAAAATCTACGACAGAAATCACCTCTAATGTCTAGAACTCCATCTCCAAACAAATCGAGACCCAAAACCCCTTATCCTACGTCTCTAACCATCCTAACAGAACAAAGTAACCCATGCACTCCATGCAACCTTATCTCCCTCTTGTCCATATGAAAGACACCATTGAACCCCCCATGCGATACATCCGCCTTCTGCTAATCTGCCAATCCTCCATCAATCGAGAGAGAGAGAGAGAGCTAGAACGAAGGGGGCTAGTGACAACAGCATCCTGGTCTCCGGCGACGACCCTCAACGGCGAGATACATAGGGTAAATCTCCATGTGTTATTGTTTACTCCCTGAAGAACAGTGGAGCTTCTCCAGTTAGTTTGCCATCGGATCAAGGCCAACATCCTGAGTTGAGCTTTGCTCCTCAAAATCTATTACGGTGAGAACATCCATCTTCCCGGAACAACCCCTCTTCTCTTCTTATCTTATTCATGGTTGTTTCTTCTCCTTCCTTTTTCTTGGTATTTTCATCTTGTCTGCTACTCCATCAACCAACACCGTGTAAGGGAGCTCCAGCCACCGACTTTCTTTGTGAGTAAAGACATAACCGAGCCATGTGTTCTCGAGTAAAATCCACCTTGTAGGTCTGATATTTGCAGACGAAGAGGATTCCATCTACTGGAGTACCACCGCATGAAAGGACTCTTTTCCAATATACTTCATCACATTTATCATCATCTGGAGATTCTTAAAAATGCATTATTTTATTTTCTCTCTTTGCATTATTTCATTTCATAAAAAATAAAAAAACCATTCATCCCACTTTTATTTATCATTGCTTCAAGTCTTTTAAAAAATCCATAAAAATGTGCAAAATTCAAAAATCCATAAAATTCATCTATAGAAAACCTAACCATGAGATGTCAAGAAATTGAACCTAGAATCTCGCATTACCTCCCAAAATTTAATCCCAGGACTTGTTGAAAATGTGATTTTAGGTATGCTAAAAGTGTGTTTTTATACGTCGTTGTATGCATAGGAGAAAATCAACGTATTTTAGATAAATTTTATTCAACTACAAGCCAAGAGATATTAAAATAATCATAGGGAGTAGAGGATCGAACAAAAAATCGGACATTTTACACAAATTTTTGTTCTATTAGGAAGGTATTTTTGACTTTATTGTTTCAAATCAAATCACATTTTTATTTTATTTTTCACCTAAGACCTTAAAACATAATAAAACCATTTAATTAGATTATATAAATCATTATGATTGCACATGAATTTTCAAGGGATTTTTCAATTTTTTTCTATTATTTTTGGTAAATTTTTGAATTATCGGGGACATGAATGTAATTTTTAGGAAAAAATCTGGGATTCAAATGTAACTAAAATTATAATTGCAGTGCCTTACTTGTAATTCCCTAAATATCTGGACAAATTGATTTTTTTCCAAATAAAAAATAATAAGTAAATTGAATGAAAAGGAAATGAACTTTTGAGAACTACAGACTATTCTCTAAAGGATTAAAATGTAAATACTAGAAATAAATAAGTAAAAGATGCAAATTTTAATGATAATAAAATGTAACAAATTTGGATGAATTGCATTAGAACTATGAAAGGTTTCTGAAATTGCAAAGCGGTCCATAAATTATGAAAAAAACTAAAAGAAATGGAAATCACAAAAAGGTCCTTGGTCCTTGAGACCAAAGACGATGGTCAGAAAGAGGAGAGTCGTGCTCAGCCTTTCACGATGGAGGCGGTGCGGCGTGGAGGAGATCCGCGAGGTGGGTATTGCGGAGTTGAAGAAACAGAGGTGATGCCCACTCCTATCGGTGGAACACAACGTAGAAGGTGGGAGGGGTCCCACGATGGGTCCTCCATCCCGGATCGGGTTCGATGGTTGGAGGCATGGTGTTGGGGCTGCGCATGATGGCAAACCACGACAACTAGAGAGGTGGAGAAGGAACGAGGAGGCGATGAGTTCTTCAGTGGGGGTAGTCGTCGTTTTAGGGCATGAAGCCCTTGATGGGTCCTAGGGCTTGAAGCCTGAATTATCTCCTCCCCTGATCGCGAAATGAGTTCCCCTTTATAGGCACAACGGAGGCCAACCCTTATAGCTGAGAATATGAAGGGTAATCGCAACGGATGATAGTTGTTTCTTTGGTGCGAAGGAGAGGCGATGGTGGTCTCTTCCTCCGCTGTAGATGCCATGGGGAGATAGTAGGAGAATCTCCCAACATAGTGGGTAACACTTTTTTTCTAGTAGAAATCTCTCTATATTTAGTTTATTATAATTTCCATAGAGATTAATCCGTTGTAATTGAATGCAGGCTTAGACACACAATGTAGACTCATTTTCCATACACCAAATTTTACGTTATTAGGTACGCTTAGTTAAATATTGTCCTCCTACTTTTATCCATGTATATTCAAGTTTCAAACTTCGAATTAATTTCATGGTTAAGTGATTAGGTACATGTTATCCGTATAAAATATGATAGGATCTAATTTGAAGAATCGTTTACAATAAGATGATTAGGTACAAGCTTTTATTTGTGGATATAGAGTAATGTAAATGCCTTTTAAAATTTTGAACTCTATGAATATATATTATTTCCTCTTAATTTTGTATTCTAAAATGTGTGAACATTTAAAATGATTAAACAATGTCCAAATAATACAATACAAAGCAAATAAGATGAGAAGGTGGTGGAAGAAGAGAATACACCAAGTTTATCAATTATGACTAGATGATTGCTCTAAAAGAGATAAGCAAGAAATAAAATTGTAAGTGATGTATTTTTATTTATGGCTCTATTATCTCTTTAATATATCTTTAACAAAAAGTTTTGGAAAGAATTAGGTACAGATATATGTGTATTCATATTTCCATTCCATCTATTGTATTGGTTACATCAACATATATTGCAACTAAGGAAATTGTCGTAGAAGGGTTAGAATCCCTAGAAAATGTACACATATTTCAATAGTGTTCTTCACAAGTCAAAGATGGGTTTTTGAAGATATAAAGAATCGGATTTATTTTTTCGCTATCTATTTATGTATGTTCTTCACGAGTCAATATTCTTTTTAAATAGCAAACAGATATGTAACTCATATGTGTTATTCTTTTTTATTATTGAAAAGTATGTTTACTCCTAATTTCTTTGAAATTGTGAGGATTCAAGTCCTTATAGATGAACATGATTGAACGTGATCGCGAGGATGCATAAGGTAAACCTTTATGTCATTATGTATCATAAGTAAAATTTTATCATCTTGCTTTAATACATGCATAATCAAATTTCAAAATATGAATTTAATTTTATTCTGAGTCAATTGAGTACATGGTCTGATCTATATAATATGATAGGAAGATAAAGAGGATGCACTTCTCTAAGCAGACGAGGTTAGTGCATGTGATGATTTTTGCCATTGTGTCATCATTCGTACTTTGTTTTCATGCATTAGTTTCATAATTTTACAAGATGATTTATTGAAGATGCATTTCATAAGCATGCAGGATTAGTACATGTGATGAGTTCTTCTATTGTACCATCATTCTTACTTTGTCTTAATGTATTTACATCCACGATCCTGCAAGATGATTTATTGAGTACTAAGCATGTTCAGAGGTGTTATTCTTTTTATTGATAAAAATCATATTCACTTCCAATTTATTTGAATTCATGGGATTTTCAAGTCCTTAAAGATATATGTGTGTTCATACCTCTATTCCATCTATCGTAACGGTTACATCGACAGATATTCCAAATGAGAAGACTGCCTTAGAAGGGTTAGACCCCAAGCATATGTATGTGTATTCCAACAATGTTCTTCACGAGTCAAAGAGTCATTTTTGAAGGTATAATAAATCAGTTTGATTTTCATCGGTGACTATTTATGTATGTTCTTCCCGAGTGAATATTCTTTTTTTAAAATACTAAATTAGACTGTAGTATAAAGTTGTTGTTCTTTTTATTGTCAAAAAGCATGTTCATTTCCAATTTCTTTGGAATTATAGGGATTCAGGTCCATGTAAATGAACATGCTCGTGAGTATGAAAGTTATCATGAGGATGCAGAAGGCCAACCCATACTTCATTAGGTACGATTTATTAAATTTTTCATCTTTCTTTGATACATGCATACTGAAGCTTCAAACTATTAATTTAATTTTATTGTGAGTCAACTTGGTACAAGGTCTGACCTATTTAAAATAAGATAAGAAGAAGATAAGGAGGATGCACTTCACTAAGTAGACATGGTTAGTGCATGTGATGATTTTTACTATTGTATCATAATTCATAATCTTTCTTCATGTATTACTTTTATAATTTTGCAATATGATTAATTAGGTACATACAAGTTTAGATGCGTTATTTTTTTATTATTGAAAATATTTTTACTTCTAATTTCTTCGGGATTACAGAGAATCATGTTCATACAAATGAGCATGATCATCAGTATGAACGTGATCGTGAGGATGCAGAAGGTCAACCCCTACATCATTAGGCATGCTCAGTTAAACTTTATAATCTCGATTTTTTACATGCATTCAAGTTTCAAACTAGTAATTATATTTTATTTTGAGTCTACAAAGTACAATGTCTAATCTATATAAAATATGATAGAAGAAGATAAGGAGGATACACTTCACTAAGCGGACGAAGTTAGTGCTTGTGTGCCTATGTGCATGTTGGAGTGTTCACTAGGTAGCATACTTGCGCTTCGTGGCGGTATCAAAAGACAACAACAAAATTTAATAAATACTATAAAGTTTAATGGTAAATAAATTTAATAATGTATTTAGTAAAAATGTATGTTACAGATGTTGATTTTTAAAATAGAACTGTATTGAACATATAGTTTATGTAAAAAAATTAGAAAGCAGATAATGGGTGCACGAAAGTGTGAATATGCATCAAGTCAAAAGGTGAAGTTAATAATTTACATAGTGATTGTCTGAGAGTTAAATAATAAAACAACATAAAGAAAGTAATTAAAAATAATAAAAAAATTATAAGAGAACAATTCATATAACTTGTATATTTATAAACTATTATGTTAACATATTTATATATTTGATAAAGAATTTTAAATAGATTTTACTAAAAAATTTTATGGATTAAATTATTATTTGAATTTATACTTTTATTGAAATTATTATAATAAAAATATTCATTCATTTTTATTGATATAATGTATATATTCAATATTAGTTTTAATTAAGTTATTATTTATACAGTAACTAATCGATCTATGATTGCAAAAATATACTTTAGTAATACAGAGATATATATATAAAATGTATAAGAAATAATGTGAAAAGATTCCAAATTCAATTGATTGATGGGTATAATTAAAATGAAATCTAATATTTATACGTCACTCTAATTTAAAAAAGATGAGGAAAAAATAAGTTATGTATGTATTAGGTTTTATTTTTTACTATTATATAATTGTAGATTATTTTCAAAAAAATAAATTAATAACTATCGATACAAGTTTAATTCTATCATTATCATATTCATAAGTTAATTTTATTTTTTATTATTTATTAAATTATTTGTATTACATAACTTAAGCATTAATTTGAAATTATTTTCAAATAATACTTTTAATTACTTTATTATAATATTTTTATCTATAAATTTAAGTTTGTTTTAAAGTATTTTTTAATTAGTATTGTATTTATAATTAAGTTTATTTTACGTTATTTTTTAATTAGTATTGTATTTTACAATTTTAACATTACATATAAGTATAATTTAATTTTAATACAATAATAAAATATCAACATGGGTTTTTACACACAATGATTATAAAATTTGAATTTGAATAAACTATTAAGTTTGAAAAAATGTAACTTTGGAATAATGGAGAGAGAAAGAGGAGAGAGTGGGTAAAAAAGAGAGATAGAAAGTGATGTATTTGTTTTAATACAATAATAAAATATATACATTAGATTTTACCTACATTGATTACAAAATTGGAATTTGAATAAATTACTAATTTTGAAAAATTAAAACTCTGAAATAATGGAGAGAGAAAGATGAGAGAGTTGGTAAAAAAAGGAGAGATAAAAAATGATGAATATATTCTTAATATGATACTGAAATGCGGAGAGAGAAAGATGAGAGAGTTGGTAAAAAAGAGAAATAAAAAATGATGAATATTTTATTAATATGATAATATTTATTTTTATAAAATTTGATTTTTTTACTAAAAATTAAATAAGATTTTTGGTTTAATTATATTTATATAATATATTTAAAAAAACAAACCTCAATACATGCATGCCACTCTTTTAAAAAAAATTAGAAAAAAATTCATATAACTTGTATATTTATAAGCTATTACGCTAATACATTTATACATTTGATTAAGAATTTTAAATATATTTTACTAAAAAATCAAAGGATTAAATTGTTATTTGAATTTATATTTTTATTGAAATCATTATGATAAAATATTAATTATTTTTTCTTAATATAGTTTATATTATTGATATTAGTTTTAATTAAGTTATTATTTATATCGTAAACAATCGTTCTATGATTGCCAAAATATACTTTAGTAATCCCTAGACATATAAAATGTATAAGAGATGATGTGAAAAGATTTCAAATGTATAAGACAAAGTTTGGAACTAATGCAACTTTACATGATATTTAAAAATTCTACTTTAATAAATATAATTGATATATATGAATATTAATTTAATAAATATAAAGAAAAATATGATATTTGTAATTTTAAATTAAACATATATATTAGAGGAGAGAGAAAAAGATGAGAAAGGCAGAGAGATAGTGAGTGGAGAGAGGGAGAAAGAGGGAGAGAGAGGAGGAATTAGATGAGAAAGAAAAGATGGGAGAGGGGGAGAGAGATGGATGCATTTGAGAGAGGGAGAAAAGAGATGGAGAGGAGAGAGGAAGAGAGAGAGAGAAAGAGGGAGAGAGAGTGTGTGTGTGGAGAGAGAGAAAGAGAAAGATGGAGAGAGAGTGAGTGGAGGGAGAAAGAAAGGGGGAGAGAGAGTGATCGAGAGAGGGGGGTGAGGGGAGACAAAAGAGAGGAATGATGGGGGGAGAGGGAGAGAATGGGAAGAGAGGGGAGAGAGCCACGTGTCAGGGCAGGAAGAGGGGAAGGAGAAAACTGTGTATTATTTAGGAGTGTAGATATGTGTATGCTAGTGCATGTTTGTTTGTTTGTGTGTTATATTGTGTTAGTGTGGGCTATAGGTTTTATGTGTTATATTGCGAAAGAGACGATGTGTGTGTTATGGTGTGTTTGTTTTATGTTTGTGTGTATTCGAGTGTAATTATGTGTTGCTATTGCATGTGCATGTACGTGTGTGGGGGTGTACATGGGTGAGTGCAGTGTTAGTATGGTGTTATGGTGTCAGTGCATGTTTATGCACTATAGTAAGCATGCACCTACTTATATGTTGCGCGCAAGAGAAAAAAAGATTGTGTATATTCAAAGAGGATGTGATCTTCAACTTAGCATTTAATAGAATGATGAAATTTCCAACTTGGATTTAATATATTGACATATAATACGACATCGATAATAACTTTATAATAGATGGTACAGGTTTGACGAGGCTTCGAAACCCTGTAGAAATTGTATAATTTTTCTTGTTCTCTAGAGTTGGCGAGCACAAGTGCTCTCCAAGTGCTCTTTAAGTGCTAGATAATACAATACCTATAAAGCACTAGGAGAGCACTTGTGTTCACTATTCAAGTTGGCGAGCACTCTAAGAGCACTTGTGCGTACCAATACAAGTTAGAGACTTGAGTTATAACGAGCAAAATCTGGATAGCACATGTTCTCGTCAGGTGGTTTAGCGAGCACCTAGGGAGCACTTAGGGAGGATAATTGTGCTTGCTAAATGCATGTTTTCTTGTAGTGTTTACCCAATACTATTCAGCATTAAATTCAAGGTTTCAAAGAATGAATTCTTACATGCATGTTTGTACTTATGAGACTTAGAGTTTCTTTCTCTCTCAACTTATGGTAAGTTTATTTCTTGGGACCTAGATCTTCTATATGAAGCAATCAAAGCATAAATGAGCACTGGGTCTCAAATTCCTTCGATGGATGTTGCCTACAACCATTGGAGTTGGCTACTTATCTTTCCCACTAATGATCAGTGGGTTGAGACTACTTCAGCCTTTGTAGATTCTTCCGGGAGAGATCATGGTACTTACTTTCATGGTCGAGGCCGTAGTCATGACACCCCAAGATGTATCTATCCCCAATGCTCATTCTGTTGATGCATTGGACATGCCGATGATTAATGTTGGGGAAAGCATGGGAAACCTCCAATGTCCCACCACGTATCAGCTACTTAGACATATAATACAATGGCAGATGTATCCATAGCATAATATGATGATTTGATCTAGAGTTTGAATCAACATGTGGTTTCCTCTCAACAAGGTCTTCTGGAGAGACAAAAACCACATCATTTGTTAGTCCTTCAGGTATACTCTTGAAATGCCTTTCATGCCATGCTTTATCTCAATCTTCTGAACGACTTGTTGATTTTGAGGCTTTGAGACACATATGTGGAAACATGGATAATTTCTCTTTTCTCCATGATGTGTCTCCAAGATGCAAAATTGTAGTGGAAGATGGAAGACATCACAACAACTGGACAAGGACATGTTCCCAGATTAGATTGGACAATGTCCTATTAGCTCCTGAAATTCCTATCAGCTTATTGTCTAATTCAAGAATTACTAAAGAGCTTGATTGTCGAACCATCTTTGATCGTATATCTCTTATTTTTCATGATATGCTGACGGACTGGTGATTGAATGTGTCCATGAAGAAGGGGGAGTTTACCATATGACCCAGTCCCCATTTGTCAATCATGTGTCTGCTACCTTTGGGAATCTGTCTACGTATATCTGACACTTTGTCTTGGTCATCTTCCTTTTTATGATATGCAAAGAATTCTACCATAAATTTTTGCCTCTACCACTTTTTAGTGGGAATCATGTCAACTTGGAAAATACCTTAGAACTACATTTCAAAGTCATTCTTCTCATAGTGCTAAATATATTTTTGACCTTGTTAACTTTGATGTTTGGGGGACCAGTCAGACTCCGGATCTATCTGTACATCATTTTTACCCGGTTGTTATTGGTGACTTCACACGTGTTTCTTAGGTGTTTCTCAGGAAATAAAAATCAGTTAAAGAATTTCTTTCAAGAGATGAATAATGTGTTTGATTTTCAAGAAAGGTATATTTTCACTGATAAATACTCTTGACTTCTACAACTCTCTGCACACATTTCTCAAAGAGAAGGGAATCATTCACCAAACATCTTGTCCCTACACATCCAAGTAAAATGGGGCTGCTGAAAGAAAACATCAACACATCCTTTATGTGGCCGAAACCTTACTGGTCCAGAGTATTACCCACTACAAACTGGACAGCCTTTGGGGACGGTTATTGGGGACGGTCAAACAGCAACCGTCCCCTATACTACTTTAGGGGACGGTTGTTTGCTTCCCGTCCCCTATGTAAAGGTTTAGCGACGGTCGGTTATGACCGCCCCTTTTTACATGACAATTAGGGACGGTTATAGGACCGTCCCCGGAACAAGCCTTTAGGGGACGGTCATAACCGTCCCTGTTACTTCACTGTGGCCGTCGCATATAAGTGAAAGTAAAGGGGACGGTTGTAACCGTCCCTTACGGTTTCGTTTTATGGGACGGTTGCATAACCGTCCCTACAACCTCTGTAAATGGCGCGCTGGGTAAAATGTATGTAACCATAGGGCACGGTCAACTTGCAACCGTCCCCGATTATAATTATAAGGGACAGTTGTAACCGTCGCTTTAAATAAAAATTATCTGAGGGGACGGTCCACTTATAACCGTCGCCGATTCTTAGTAAAAGGGACGGTCGAACGACCGTCCCCGATGGTAATATACCCATCCCCGTCGAACCCATCTTCCTCGTTCTTCCTCATTCCGCCCTTTCATCCCACTCGTACTCCGACGTCCTACACCGCCCTCCTGCCTCCTCCTCCACCCTCCGACGTCCATCCTCGCGCCCCTTGTCCTCCGGCCTCCGCCTCCACCCTCCGGCGTCCCCAATCTCGTCCGTTGCCCTCCGGCATCCGTCCTCCAGCCTCCACCTCCTCCTCCGCCGTCCGACCTCCTCCTCGGCACTCCAGCCTCCGCCCACTGACACCGGCCTTCACGTCCTCATTTGGATGTAAGTTTTTTTAAAATTTTCTGGTTATTTATTAATATATTGTGCTTGATTTAATTTCATAATCTTAATTTGTATGTATAGATTTGTTAAAGAATTGTTTATTGTAAAAGCATTGTTTATTTTTATAATCTTATCATGCTTGCTTATGATGTGAATAGTATGATGGATAAGTATGTATAGTATGTGAAAGTATTGTTGTGATGATGGATAAGTATGTGAAAGTATTGTTGCTATGATGGATAAGTATGTATAGTATATGATGGATAAGCATTGATGTGAATGATGGTGTATAGATGTGAATGTGATGATAGTATGCGGTGTTATACAAACACCAAAAGGTGTAAATGCATGATGTGAATGAAAAATTGTATGCTCTGAATGTGTAAACGTATGATGTCAATGACTACCCTAGTTTTATGAAGTGAACGTGTAGAGGTATGATGCAAATGTGAAATATTTGTGTATAGCCGATTCATTTTCCTTCGAGCCTACGTGCCGCAGCCTGCCCTGCCAAGCGCTGCTCCTGAACCCGATTTGTCGGGAGGAGGAGGGGTAGACCGAGACCGGACTCTCTGGATCGAAGGCCAAGTGTGCCACATGATATTTAGTAGAATATTTGTTCATTAAGTAGAATATTTTTGTATAGCCGATTCATTTTCCTTCGATCCTACGTACCGCAGCCTGCCCTGCCAAGCGCTGCTCCTGAACCCGATTTGTCGGGAGGAGGAGGGGTAGACCGAGACCGGACTCTCTGGATCGAAGGACAAGTGTGCCACATGATATTTAGTAGAATATTTGTTCATTAAGTAGAATATTTGTGTATAGCCGATTCATTTTCCTTCGAGCCTACGTGCCGCAGCCTGCCCTGTCAAGCGCTGCTCCTGAACCCGATTTGTCGGGAGGAGGAGGGGTAGACCGAGACCGGACTCTCTGGATCGAAGGCCAAGTGTGCCACATGATATTTAGTAGAATATTTGTTCATTAAGTAGAATATTTGTGTATAGCCGATTCATTTTCCTTCGATTCTACGTGCCGCAGCCTGCCCTGCCAAGCGCTGCTCCTGAACCCGATTTGTCGGGAGGAGGAGGGATAGACCGAGACCGGAAAGAGTACCCGTCGTAGTATTTCAGACATTGAAAGAGATCTTATTCATTATTATATTTTGATGCAAGTAGACGAGGTAGATTCTTTCTTCGAAGAGTTTCAGTCAACAACCACTAGCAAATCAGACTTTCTGAAATGGTTCGGGGATAAAATTAAAATATTAAAAGTTACCAAAGATGAACGGTGGAGCGCAAATCTCGATATAATTCATAGGAGTCCATACTCATTGATAATATCACATTCTGGCTATATCGTTAACGGGTTTAGATTTTGAAAGAAGTCAATTGATGAAAATAAAGCGTCACAACTTTCAGGAGTAATAGTGAAGACTGATCTCAATGCTGAAATTTACAGATACTATGGCGAGATTACTGATATACTTGAAATCAGTTTTACACATGATGCAAGGTGTGTTATATTTCATTGCATCTGGTTCGATGTTGGTCGAGTTGGAGTAGGTTACAAAAAGGATAGAAATGGGGTTCTTTCTTTAAAGCAAACATGTAGGTTACAAACAAATGAACCGTATACGCTTGCCAGTCAGGTCGAACAGGTCTTTTATGTTCCAGATAACTCAGTTAGTGGATGGATAATACCAATTAGAACAACATCGAGAGATTTCTTCGACGTAAACGAAGAGGCAGATGCACTAGACAATGATGTAGCATATCAAAATAACTCCAATGATTTTTTGCATGAGGTATTAGACAACGACAATGGAACTTGGAACTAGCAATTTCAGGTAATGTTTTTTTATTTTCAATTTCTATTAATTGAAATTGTTGTCATCTATCGAAATGTATATATTTGAAATAACTCTTTAAAATTGCAGACATGGCTCCTAGACCTAGACATATTCGGGAGGTCCCTGAACCTCCCCAGCAGCCACAGGACGGTTCTTCTGATGCAGGTAGCGGAGCTACACCGAGACGGCGTGGACCGTCTCAGTGTAGATTCTTAGACCGTCTTGCACCAGGGCAGACGTTACTTGTACGCATTGTTGGCGGAGATGCGGTAGGAGAGAACTCCACGGAGTTCCAGAGCTACCTTGGCCAGGTTGCCCGTGCGCGCGTCCCCATCACCACCCACGACTTCCGACAGCTTCCTTATGCTGTCAAGGCTGCCATACTTGCTGATCTGGAGGTATTCTAAAATCTTAAAACAGTTTTTGCATTTTATGAGGTAATCGTTATTATATTTGTTGTATCAGGCTGTATTTACATGGGAACGCAGTACCCATGTCGATTCTCAGATTTTATCCCATGCTATTGAGATGTTGCGTCGATACAAGGGACGCATAAAGGCTAAGGTAAGATTTTTTTATTAATATTTAATATCAAGATATTTACATATTGACTATATTTATTTCTCCATTTGTAGTACTTCAACCCCCAGATTCCATATGAGCAGCTTGTGCAGAATATCCCTCCTGGTGTTACACCAGAGCAATGGAGGGAGCTGATTAATTTTTGGTCTAGTGAGGATTTTGCGGTATGTATATAGTTTTCTTAGTTATTTCTTTTATTTTTATACTGACTTTGTGAAATTTCAGTCGATTTTTTCCAGGAATACGGCGAATCGTTCGAAAGGGTTTAGGTCGACGCATAAGATGGGAAGGAAGAACACCAACCAATTGAAGGACGACTTTGTAAGTATTTAAAAAATATTTACAACGATCAATTTTGAGTCTTAAAACAATTTTAAGAAGTTGTTTAACTTTTTATAGTTGAGGGAAAATGAACGAGAAATGACCCGCATGGAGGTTTTTGCTGGGTCAAAGAGCAGAGACTTAGGAGGAGAGGTGCAGTGGGTTGATGAAGCCTACGCACCAATACATGTAAGTATAAATACAATTTTTACTTAAAGGATTACTTATGGTAATATACTAAATTTATTTTCTATTTCTCATATGCAGGAAGAAATGATTAGGCTCTCTACCACCTCCTCGCTGGATAGCACGGGGATGAGCAATCCCCCATTGACGGCTGATGATGCCTTCCGTCAAGCCACTGGTCCAGAACACAGTGGACGCATCCGTTGCGGAGGACGGGGCGAAACGATCCGTACATGGTACGGAATGGGTGGTGCAGGTGGGTCGCAGTCTTCCTCGAAGGGAAGCCAGAGAGAAAGAGAGATGGAGAGGGAGCTGCGCGAAGTAAAGGCAACGATGAATGCACAAGCTGCGGAGATGGCACAGATACGTATGGACATGGCGAATTTCAGGTCCTTAGTAAGCCGTCTTCAAAGTCAAGCCACGCCCCCTGTACAACATACACATCTCGGCGACGACGAGGAGAGTGAGGAGGAAACCGAAGAGAGTGACGGGAGTGACGGGAGTGGCGCATCAGAGTAGGTGGCATGGATGTAGTACCCTAGTTAATTTTTATAATGTCTAACATTATGTAGACTTCTTATCGTTTATTAATGTTGACTTTATGATTATGTTGAATGTAATGTGTTGTTTGATGTTCAATTTATGATATGGTTAGTTGTTGGATGTTGTGGTTTGTTTTTTTGCAGAGAAGAATGATGGATGTTGTATAGTCTATTATGTTCATATTGTTGTCAGGTGTAATATATTGAATGATGTAAGGAAGATATCAAAATATATAAATTTTTTTTCCTGTCATGGTTTATTGGGGACGGTTGTAACCGTCCCCTCTAGAGCTACAGAAATGTCCCCCCAGCCAGAACAAATCACGGAGACTATTGGGGACGGTTCGAACCGTCCCCATTAGGTAAGCGCAATTGGGACGGTTAAAACCGTCCCGTCTACCCTTCTGTTGGTGTCGCTATAGATGCTACTACTAGAGGGGACGGTTACAACCGTCCCTAATAGTCTTCTGTTGGCGTCGCTATAGACTATTCCAGGCTTCTGTTGGCGTCGCAAAAGACCTGAAGAGTAGAAGGGACGGTTACAACCGTCCCTACATGCAAATGTATGCGACGGTTTTAACCGTCCCTTCTACTCTGCAGGTCTTTTTGCGACGCCAACAAAAGCCTGGAATAGTCTATAGCGACGCCAACAGAAGACTAGTAGGGACGGTTATAACCGTCCCCTCTAGTTGGGCAGACGCGACGGTTGAAACCGTCCCTTATACACTTATGTCGGCGTCGCTATAGACGCTATGGTAAAGGGGACGGTTACAACCGTCCCATCTAAGAAACGCATGCGACGAGGATAACCGTCCCCAAAGGTTTTCTGGGGCCGTCTCAAAATGTTGAAGCCCATTAGGGACGGTTGCTAACCGTCTCTAATACTATAGGTTGTAGGGACGGTCGCAACCGTCCCTAATAGCCTTCGTGTAAGAGACGGTTACAACCGTCCCCAATGGTTGATTACACGAGACGGTTGTCAGAAGCGTCCCATATAGTCAAATGAGACGGTGGCTGAAGGGACGGTTTAGGCCGTCCCCGTTGATCAGAGGGGACGGTTCTAGAGACAAAAAGGACGGTCGACGACCGTCCCCTTAGACCCACCCGCCTGTAGTGACCCCTCTCCCTTTTAGGGGAAATGTAATTCTTACTGTCACTTATCTGATAAATCGTATGCCATCTACCATTCTGGAAGAACACGCCCCTTACTCTCTTCTTTTCCAGATAAGATGTTTCATGTGCAACCTAAGGTCTTTGTGTGCACCACCTTTGTTCATATTAATTCTACCAATTGGGACAAACTTGCCCCTCGTGCTGTGAAATGTGTCTTTGTGGGGGTACTCATGGACCCAAAAGGGATATCAATGTTATGACACGATCCATAAGAGATACTATGTGAGTGTCGATGTCACCCTCTTTGAGTTTGTCCCATACTACTCTACCTCTAGCTCCTGTATGAATGCTCCAAACAATGAGAAGGTCTCTTTCATCCCCATGCCATATCCCATCTTCTTCTCCATTTCTTTCCAATGAGACACTTTACCTCATCTAGATACTTCCCAAGATAACCCCTTTAAGCTTATCTATATTCGAAGGATGGTACCCCCTACGACTACATCAACACATGCTCCAAAGGTATATCATGATAACTATAGTAATGATATTGTATTGACAAATGAGCAGGTAGTAGATGATGACATTCAACATGTGCAACTTCATAATGATTAGCCAATTTCCCTTCGGAAAGGAAAGCGTACTTGCACATTTCACCATATTTCCATTTGTGTCTCTATGACCAAACTGTCCCCAGGGTATCGAGCATTAGTAGCTGGTGTTTCGCCTGTTACTATTCTTATTACACATCAACATGCTCTAGTATCTCGGAAGTGGAAGAATGCCATGATTGAGGAGATGCAAGATCCACTCAACTAAGGTACATGGATCTTGGTTGAACCCCATGGATGCCAAAGTTGTGGGCCATAGGTGGGTTTTTACCAGTAAACATCATCCTAATGGATCGGTGGATAGATATAAAGCCATGCTAGTTGCTAAAGGATACAGTCAAACATATGGGATAGATTATTTAGAAAATTTATCTTTGGTGGAGTGACTTCCAACAATATGCATTCTTATTTTGGTTGTTGTTCAGCTATCATGGCCTCTTTAACTTGTTGTCAAGAATGCCTTCTTGTATGAGGATCTTTTTGAAGAAGTCTATATGCAGCAGGCACCCGGGTTTGAGACCAAGGGAGAGTATCACAAAGTGTGTCACTTTTATAAGGTAATTTATGGTCTCAAACAGAGTTTGAGGGCTTGGTTTCAGAAGTTATCGAATATAGTATCAAAGATAGGCTTTACCTACTCAACTGTAAACATTCCTTATTTATCAAGAAAATAAGAAAAGAAATCATATTGTGCTAGTGTATGTTGTTGACAAATATAGAATTTTGGAGATCAAGAAACACCTTGCGAATATTGTTGTTACAAAGAACTTATGCGAACTTGGCTACTTTCTAGGTATTGAAGTAGCTAGGAACACTCGTGTATTGATATTTTCCCAAAGGAAGTATGTCATGGATATGCAGTAAGAGATCGGAATGATAGGAGCCAAAGAAACATCGATTCTGATGAATCCTAATGCACCTCTCTACGAACACGCTCGATTTCATTTATGTAGGACATTATAGGTGCCTGGTGGGCAAGCTTCTATATATTACCGTTACGCGTCCTGATATTTCTTTTGTTGTTAACAAAGAGAGTTAATCTATGGTCAAACCACGGTAAGTACACTAGGAAGTTGTTACGATGATCTTGAGATACTTGAAGCTTGCACCAACGAAGGGACTTCTCTTCACGTGTCATACATTCTTGGATGTTATAGCTTACTGAAAGTTAGTCTTTCGCCTATGTTAATTTTGTTTCATTGTAATATGAGACTAAGACAATAAGTCAGGACCTTGATAACAATATCTTTGTGAAAAGATTGAAGTTAAATTAACCCGGATAAGTACATGGTCGAACATAGGGATAAAAGCATATTAGTTTACTTGATAGAGATCTAAATACTAAGTTGTGTGAAATTTAATGTTTTCTAGGACAAAGATGCAATAATATGTATGTACACACTTTTTTAGGGTTTATAAATGCAAGCGAGATCAATTAGCAAGATGCTACGAGATGAATTACAACGCACACTCACGAAAATTGTATCACAAGAACAATCTCCTCAATTAAATAATCAAGTTATCTAACTAAACATTCATTTGATCAAAGTTAATAATTAAATATCACCTCCAATATTCAAAGTTCAAATAAAATAGGCTATAGATCTATCTGAATTTTAATTTACAACTCAAGGATCATTTCAGATAAATAAATATACCATATTAAAGAGCATGATACAAGCTTTGAAATAATGCCAAATTCAAATTAATTGGATTAAAGATGTTCAAGATATTAATTAAACAATCCAGAGGCATAAATGTAGAGAGAATATAAATAAAATAACTCAAAAATCATCACAAAAAGTTCCAATACGGACTCTAATGTAAATAAAATTAACCAGTGGCCTTATCTTTTAAAATATTTCTACACGAGGTAGTACTGCAATAATTCAAAATTGGAAGGGTTTATATGTAAATACAAGACTATCATGAGTGGTCCACGTGCAAGATATCTTTGGGATGCAGTTTGGGCACGCTTCAGCTTCGGGTCCACGTGGATGTTTATGACGTCGTGGGACTAGCTCGGGTCTTCTCGAGGCTCATGGTTGAAGTTGTGGCTCGATTTTGTACTCCATATCATAGGTTCAGATTGAGATGATATGATCGAATAGTGCATGCTATCCACGAACTTCTCATCCTCTATTATGACACGACTGATAAGCTTGGGCTCTGCTGAATCCCTTGCTCCTTCTCTGTTATAGTTCTCCTCAACTGATGATCGGAGTAGATGCATGATTCTTTGGCAAAGACGATGGAGAGTCGAGAAAGAATTGATGATTCCTGGAAGGGCTATTCGATGTAGGCTCGTCGGAGGTGTAGGAGGAGAACCTTTGAAATTCTGACCAATCAATGCATTCTTTGTACCTGCAAGTGTTATAGAAATAGCCAAATCACATAAGCAGGATATGGGGATAAAATGGAGTGGATGGAGGGCTATAAGATATAATAGAAGTGAGCCCTAGATGAGTTCCTCTTCCTTGTAGGAAAAGGAAAGGGTCAATGTGGAAAAGATTGTGGATAAGCGTAAGAAGGAACTGGCGATATGCGCTGAGTCAGTGTGCAATGGTGAAGGTGGTGGAGTGTTGAGTTAATCAAAAGGACGTGTATACTGATGTAGATAAATATGAGAAATTGAATAGGTAGAGATATTAGGATTCACCTGGAAGGACAAAGAAGAAAGGGCTAGTTGGAGGTGACACACAATCCTGGGGATGGAGCAAGGTAGCCCTTGGTCTTCGCTTAAAACCTCGGCTAGAGACTGTGCTCAAGCAGCCAACTTGAGGAGCTGCAACTTGGATGAATTTTCCAAGGATCTCACTGGAGAGTATAATTGATCTTCGCCTCTCGACTCTCTCTCTCTCTGTCACAGGGAAGAAGGGGAGGCTCAGGTGATCTCTCCCAAAAAGGCGGATGCTTGTGCGGCTGGTTGGAGATGGGATTTTGTTCCCTCTTCAGGTGGTTACATGGAGGTTGTTTCAAACAACTCCCTAGATATCACGTGAGGGAGATGATGGCCATGGTTATTGGGGCATGGACGAGAAAGAAACGAGCTCACTCTAGGCACCATAATCAAGAAAAGAGAAAAGCGGTCTTTCGGTTAAAATTGGGGAAGTTGTCCCGGCGAAGAGTTGCAACTCTTCACAAGGGTGACTGCTGGAGGAGAATGACAACCAGTTATCGTTGGATTATGAGATCCAATGACCCTGATGAGGTTGTGTGGGGACAAACAGTCGCCACTTGATCAAATGATCAAGCGACCCAGAAGTGGGCAGAAATGGACGAGCCATAGCTGTCTGTTCAAACATTCAAACATCCCAAATGATGAGCAGAGGTGAATAAAGTGTCGGCCATGTGTCTAGATCTGGTGGGACACGTAGCCCCATCAGAAAAATAAGAAATGAATTAAAACTTGTAAAATAGAGATAAAATAATAAAAGATATTAAATTAAAAAGTGTTCAACACAAAAGGTGTCTATCGTTTCAAGATCTACAACTTTCATGTAGAACTCGAAGTAAAAAATGCATTACATTTATATAGTTAATATTTTTTGCAAGTATCTTTTATGAGTGAAAACACTTATTTTATTTCTTTTATTTTTTGGTATTTTTATATATCGAGTAATATACAATTTATTATATACAATATTATACTATTTTTGTAGGATTTTTAGTAAAGAGAAACACATAAAATAAATGGAATCATAATATAAAATATGTATTTATTTATAAACAATAATTAACATTAATTATTCACAAGGTGTTAAAGGTTAAATATAATCAATGGAATGAATTTATTTGTTTAAGATAGAGAGATAAATAATAGAAATAAAGATGATGAATCTGAGATTCATCACCTTCTATACTTAAAATTTGCTCGTCCTCGAGAAAATAAAGAATCAATATGTTAGTTGAATCCCTAACTGTGCATGTGAATTACAAGACTTGACATCCAGGACTCAAGTTTCATGGAACTCACAAACTCTATGTTTAGCCCAATCTTGGTCAAAAGGATCTCGGCTTCCCTAATTTTCAAATTGTATATAAGAGGTATGACATTTAGTGTGAATTACATGCACAAGTGTAGAGTTAAAGCTTTGCCTGAGGTTCCAGTCTAAAATCTTCTTTAGGACCCAACCCTCAACTCAAGGAATAAAGTAAGTTCTACTTCATTCCACCATCTTAGTTGTCAGACTGAAAAAGTGAGATGGAATGGTCAAGTATAGAGGATATAGGTTTGTGTCATTTCTTTTCTCCTCACATAGGAAAAAGGATCTCTCGAGTGCCTTATAAATACACATTTGTATTTTTGATGTTGCCTGTCAAGAATGTTGAGTCGTCTGCACTTGTTTTTCTGGGATACACTGGGGTGTGTCCCTTTTGAGTGTCTATTATACCTAAACACCCAGACTTGGATCACTAACGATGTAGAGCCCTTTTATCACGCTCGCCCGAATTATATGGCCTAATTGAGTTGGTCCAAGTGGACACTTTGAAAAAGTCAGAAGCGCTCGCCATTGATATGAACTCTTAGAATATTTCTTGGAGTGTATGTGCTTCCTTTTCAATATTATTATTCCTTTCTCATTTCTTTTGAGCTAGCTCCACTATTTTTACCAAGTTGGCTCATATTGATCAATATTTTTAATGGTTTTTAACCTACACTGGCACTTAGGTTTAAATCAAGATAGTATAAGAACCTTGTTCAAATATTGGTTAAGGTGTTGACACTCAGGTTTCATGAAGCAATCCTCAATCTTATCCCATCCTTGAGCATTATTAAATCGGGTCCAAACATAAACCTCTCATCCTAGTTCCTCAGGCGAAACAATGACTCATCACAATGACTATGCAATCGTGCATGTGTAGTGTTGGTCATATTCTTTTGAGAATAGATATTCTACATGCAATATAGCATTTATATATTTCAACTAGGGAGTTTAGGTAATTAAGTTCTAATAACTCTAATGACTAATAATGGTTAACTATGAGTCAAGTGTCACTATAAATCAAGTATCATGAACTACACAAGTTCTGTGTGATGTGAAAGTATCACGGATAAAACCACTTATTAGTTAGTATTTTTTAGATTTTTGAGATTTTTAACTATTTATGTAAGTATATACAAAAACAAAGTATAAAGATCATTTATACTCTTTTTGCAAACAAATTGTAAAACTTTTTTACAAAACTACATCAAATAGATATAAAGATTTTCAAAATATTTTACAAATATTTTTTACAAAAATTAGTTTCAATGTCTCAATACCCATAACCCATAATAATAAAAAGGGATATTTACACCCATAACCCTGAGTAATCATGTAATTACCCCAGAAACCCTCGAAAATCATGAATTACACCCCAGACCTCGAATAATTGCTCCGTTTTACTCACATAACCCTCCGTTAGTTAATTTCATTAACTCAACCAGATGGCTGAGTTAATCTAACCAATATCTGATTTAACGGTTGAGATTGATCGATAATAAAAAAAGGAGAGAAAAATGCAGGGCTCGACCTGACAGAAAATTGCAGGGGGGCGAGGGGCCAGGCGGCGCCGGAGGGGAAGGTGGGGGCTTGGGCGACCTGGGGCTTGCGCGCGGGCGAGGAGTTCTGACATGGGCGGGTTTCCCAGGCGGCGCCGGAGGGGAGGGGGAGGCGCGGGCGACCTAGGGCTTGGGCAAGGGGGATGGGTTCCCAGGCGAGGCGGGGGCTTGTCGGGGGAGAGGAGGAGGGCTCGACCTGACAGGAAATGGCAGGGGGTGAGGGGCCAGGCGGCGCCGGAGTGGAAGGGGGGCTTGGGCGCGGGCGAGGGGGAGGCGCGAGCGACCTGAGGCTTGTGCGAGGGCGACCAATTCCATAGTACCGAATCCTTCACTTTCCGTGCCGCAATCCGTCAATAAAATGGGCATCTTCGAGCCGTATCGAGCAGTTGGGTACATCACCAGTGGTGTGCCCTTCGCCGTCAACTGATTGGGCACCGAGACCTTCGTCACCGTCAGTGTACTCACCATGGCCAAGTGACCATCAATCAAGCACACAATCCCAACAGTCACGATCGAATGCTGTGATGATACAAAAATTCAGGAGCTTTGACCAATTCGGTGATTTGACAAATGAGGAACATTTCTAACTTTTCCATCAAATTTGGACTTTGTTTGGCAATGCAATCCCAGAGAAAGACGCCAACAGCAAGGGTTTCAAAACCCTCGATTCCTCCAGCCACGAGAGAGGTCGAGAGAGAAGAAGAAGAGGGGGGAGGGCGACCGAGGGTGATGGGTTTCCAGGCGAGAGGGGTGGGGGAGGAGGCGGCGTGGGCGAGGGGGATGGGTTCCCTGGGGGGAGACGCCCGCGAGGGGGATGGGTTCCGAGGGGGGGGAGCTCGGGCAGCCAGGTCTCGAGCTGGGCGCATGCGCTAGGAAGGGGTGCTCGAGCTTGCGGGCCACCGGTGGGAGGAGCTCGCAGGCGGAGGTGGGGGAGCTAGGATGGAAGGCTTTGCCGGCCGGCTCGGGGGAGGGGAGGAATGGCATCATGTTGTAAATATGATGGGTTTGGAAGGACACAATTGACTTTTTTGGTTACAATTTTGATGAATGGTATCATGTTGTAAATATGATAGGTTTGGAAGGGCAAAATTGACTATTTCCGTTAGAGTTAACGGAGAAATGAAACGGAAGTTCACACAGGGTTATGCTATGTAAAGGTTAACCATTACTCGGGGTTTTGGATGTAATTCGTGATTGTCGAGGGTTCCTGGGGTAATTACAAGACTACTCAGGGTTATGGGTGTAAATATCCCTAATAAAAAATCATTTTAAAGTATGAGCTATGGATAAAGTATATATGAAATATATATTACACCCCACTATACTTAGTTTGTGTTATGTCCTCACGACACAAAGTGAAATGAAAAATATAGCCCATACTAAATACAAAGGGTTTGTACCAGAACTGAAACAGGGAAAACCCTCCTATACTTAAACTTTAAATAACCTAAGTGTAGAAATGAAGTACAAAAAATATGGTAACTGAGAATGAAGGAGTGAAAGAGAATAAACAGACAAGGATCCGACCCCCCTTATACTTAGGTTGAGAATAGCCAAATAGGAATAAGAAATATAAAAGACAAGGGACAAAGAGGATGACTAAAGAAACCTAAGGGATATAAAGAAACAAGAGTGAGGTTCCCCCTATGTTTAAGCTTTAAAAAGACTAAGTAAGGAGTAGGTACTTAAAGAAGAGAGAACATAGACATTGAAAGAATGGAATAAATTGACGGAATAAATGAAGTGTTGGGAAGAAAGAATGTGAATCTGCTTGGATGTTCAATATGCTCGGACTTGAATCTTCATGCTGCGGCTTCAAGCAGAGTCATCAGAAATGTCTACAAGACCATCACTCTGCATGAAATCAATCTATTACCCTTGGACTAACCATTCTTTAAATTCCACAAAGTGCTTCAACAATTGTCCATTCACCAAGAAGGATCATGCACCATCTGTAAGATTAAATATCTATACACTTCCATTACCGTGCACTTCCTTCACTATATAGGGACCCATCTATTTTGACTTTAATTTCTTGTGAAAGATCTTCAACTTGGAGTTGAACAATCATACCTTTTGTCTTGGAACAAAGTTCGTGCACTTAATGTTAAGGTCATGTCACTTCTTAACTTTCTCTTTATAGATCAAGTTGTTGTCATACACGCAGTTTCGGATCTCCACAAGCTCATTCAAGTTCAGGTCACGACATAGTTTCCCTAAGTGATAACTCTAATTTACTTGCTTTGTTGCCCAAACATATTTGTGAATTAACTCAGCGGGCAAATGGCATGACTTTCGTAAATCATCCTAAAAGGTGAAGTGCCAAGCAGTGTCTTGTAGGCCATCTTGTAGGCTCATAGAACTTGGTCCAATACTTGGGACCAAATATCAGGATGAACCAACTTCTGAATAATACTCTTCACCTCTCTATTTGAAACCTCTGTTATGTTCTTTGACTGTGGGTAGTAAGGAATAGTCACTCTGTGCTCAAATTCACAGTCCTTAGCTAATAAACTCATTTCTTTGTTCACAAAGTGGCTACCCCCATCAGAATTAATACTTTAGGGACCTCGAACCTAGCAGTGATGTGGTCCTCCACAAATTTACAGAGAGTCTTGTTGTTGGCAGCTCGGGTTGGGATAGCCTCCACCCACCCTGACAAATAATCTACCGCCAATAAGATGTGTTCATGTCCATTACTGTTGGGAAAGGTACCCATAAAACAAATTCCCCAAGCATCAAAAGTATCAGAAAAAATCATAGATTGCATGGGCATATTGTCTCGAGATCCAACTGTCCCTTCCATTCTTCGTCAAATGGGGTATGGTCGTACAAAATCAAAAGCACGAAATAAAGTTGGTCAGTAGATCCACATTGAAGCATCCTATGCGTGGTTCACTTTCCCAAATGGTATCCTCTTGCTTCAACAATATGACAGTGAGTAAGGATACTCTGGTGTTCCTCCTGAGGAATACACCTTCTCCAGACGCAGTCCAATCCTTAAAAGAAAAGGAATGGATTCTCCCAATGGTACCTCCTCGAATCCGACTTCAATCAGTCAATACTACTCCTATGTTAACAGTCAAGAACTTTCTTGAAGACAAGATAGTTCACCCTATTGGCGTACCAAGGGAGTGAGTCAACACAAATTGACTCGTTCATAGGGATGCAAACGGACGGATACATATATAAGTGTTACAATATCCGTATCCATTTTAAAATACGGATACGAAAATGGAAACGGATACATTGCGGATATTAAAAATTGCAACTCATATCCTTAAATACGGATACAGATATGGAAACAAATTATCATGATTTAAGTGCGGATATTTTATGAACGGAAACAGATTATTCTGCAGATAACAAATGCCTTCGAACGCTTACATTTAGTAGGATTGTTTCGTAAAGTTGAAACCAATAGCTAATTAAATCAAAATTAATAAACTACAAGAAAATGAAATAAAAAAACTATGGTATTATACTAAGTTTAATAATGGTATAATAAATGATTAAATGATATAGATATGTATATTTTCTTCCCATATTTGAAAATGACTCCATATGCAATATACTACAAATAATCCTATAATATATTTGGAAATATACAAACACAAAAGTTGATGTGTGTATATATACAATATAAACACAGATTCAACAATGCGGATATCCATATCCGTCAAAAAAATGTAACTATATATGTATCCATATCCTAAAAAATTTGAAAACAATATCCTTAGGCTTATCTGTATCCGCAAAAAATAAAATAAAATCCAATATCCATATCCGTATCCGTATCTGTTAAAATAAAAAACTCATATCCATGTCCTCTTAAAACGGATACGATGACGGACGGATATGGATATATCCGTATCCGGTTGCATCCCTACTCGTTCGGGAAAGTCTCTCTAATAGGCTCATTGTCGGGGGAATCCTTTAACTCAAGTCGAGAAAGGGGATCAACCACATTCTTAACTCTAGGTTTATCATCAATTTACAAATTAAATTCCTGGGTAATAAAATCCACCTAAGAAGACGTACCTTCACGTCCTTCTTTTCCATTAAATACCAAATTACTGGGTAATCAGTAAAAAAATAGGGATTTTTACCAAGTAGACCCTATAAATATTTTAAAATACCTCTACAACCTTTTGCACAATGTAGTTACCCAATCGACCTTGTAAATTACCCCCAAGAACCTCCACGGGCTAAAAACATATTACCCGTAGGGTTCATGGGGTAAGAGTTGGCAAGTTTACGCGGTCGAGAGAGGAATTAGGTTGTTTCAAAGATCGTGGAGGTGATTGGCAAAGTTTATAGGGTCTGCCGGGTAAAAATCCCCAAATAAATATCAGCTTAGAGCCAAAAATATATGATCTGAACTTCTCTAGGGCCTAAATTATCGTGAGCATTTCTTTTTCAGTAATATTATATTTATTTTGTGCTTGATCTAAAACTTTGCTCGCATAATGGTTTGGAAACAGAATCCCATCTCACCTTAGATGAATCTTTGATTTATCAACACAAACTTCTTTTATTATCCTCCCAGCTTGAACAATCCAATAAAATTCATCTTTATTTAACCTTTATTAGCAATTGACCCTTTGTTAATAACTAACCATAATTATTATATAAAGCTAACACTCTTTTATTATCTTTATTTTTCCTTATTTTCTTCTTATTAAAAATCCAAAAAAATAGACATTATTGTATATATTTATTTTGGCATTAAAAGAAATAAAAAATACAAAAGAATTAAAAGATGTGTTTTTAATTCATTAAAAATATGACAAAAAATTTACTTTGTACATATTATTTATTTTGGTTTTTTGTTCAACAAGAAACTTGTAGGTCTCATTGAGATCTACAACTTTCATATTTTCATTTTTCCTGATTTGATTTTCATTTATTTCTTTTTGATTTTCTCTTTATTTTCTCTTTTTAATAATTTCATTGGGTCAAGTGGTGTCCCCTGGGCCGCCCACATGACACACTTTCCTGTCGCTACCCTCCTACCCATCAGCCATCAGACTACCTCTTCCAGATTTGATTTCGACTATCCCTTTGTGCCTCGTTCTCAGCCCTTAGATTAGAGCTCTTGATCTGATCTTGGGTGCCCAATCGCGCCTCCATCTGGTCATTGTAGTGCAAGATCCAACGGTCCTTAACCTCCTTCTTCGCGTAACCCTCGGCCGCTCAACATCTTCCTTCTAGAGCTCAGCTCGACCGTTTCGTAACCCTCGACTGCCCCACTTGTAATGACCGACGTTCTCCATAAAAGCTCCGCCTCTACCGTCCATTCACTCCGTTCAACTTTACGAGGGCTTAGGACGAGCATTGCTCCACCTCTCCATGCAGGGGGAGGTCAGGTTTGTGATGTGATCCATGGCCTGTTAACCATGTCACGTCCCTGACCCGACTGTTAGGCTACTTTAAGCGGCCGCCGAAGTTCAACGAAGACAAGAGGACCTTCAAGGTCCTCATCCTAGGCCAATATCTCCACCTCCGCCCTTTGATTCTCTAGGTAATCCTCCCTCTCCTTTTCCCTTGCTTTCTCTGCATTTATTGCGTACACACCTCCATCTTCACCTGCAATTGAGCATCCCTGCAGCTCCGTTGGACCTTCCTCACCTTCGTTGAGGGTTCAAACCATCCTCTTCCTTCCTCCAAGACCTTCCCTACTCTAGGACTCCGGGCACTACCTGCTACACCCTGCCACCCTCCACTTCATTTCCTCTACGTTTCGGCTATCCTCGACTAACCTTCTGCAGGTCAAACTCCTCAATGGTCGGAGCCGACCTCATTGCTCCATTCTAGAACCTCTATGTCAGCGAGGGAGCATCATTTCGTCAATTCAGCCAACTCTACTGCTCCCTCGCTCTTCCAAGGTCTTCGCCAGCCTCCTCTGGTTCTTATCCAACCTTCAACACTCGAGGAAGATGATGAAGGAGCTTTAGGTGGCTCGTCAAAGCCCCACTTTCACCGTCGCATTGAGGAGGAGGACGATGGAGCTACGTGCTCCAGATACCGTCCGATTATCTTGATTGAATGGACCATATCTCGCTCTAGCCACGACACCGGTGCAAGAGGTTTGGTGGAACCGAAGCAATGACGAAGCGTGGAGGCCACGCCACGTGGCTTCCGAACCTGCAGCCGACCGACCCTCCACCCGAGCTTGGCCTACGTGTGTGCCAAGCACGTGCGGGCTAGGTAAATTGCATCCTTATCTGAGAAAGATTTAAAATTATAGAAAGGTCCTTCCCAAACACGTGTGCCTTACGTATCGTGCTTGGGAAAATTGTAAAGAGGCACGACCAGCTTTTTGAAATTATAGTTGTGCCCCTCCCATGTCCTTTTTGATATATTTTTGCATTTATTTTCCATGTTTTCTCTATGATTATGCTCCTAGACTCTTTATTTGATATCTTGAGCATATGATCTCTTTTTTGTTGATTTCAATTTCATTGTGATGCATATTTAATGCTCTATCTGATGGCTCTATTTATTGATTGATTTAACACTTTAACTAGTAAGGTAAATTTTAAATATTTAATGTGTCAATTGCTCTCTAGTTAAAGGCCATGAATTGAACTCTTGCTCATTTTTGTGCATCAATTGATAATGAAATTGAAGCCTTCTCTCTTTCTCAATTTAATAAATAATTTGAGGGCATAGTTGTGTACATTCATCTATTTGCATGGCATGACATATTATTATTTTTTAACCTGCATAAAAATCAAAATAAAATTGCATGTCATTCTTTTCATCTATGTATCATGCGTTGCATCATTTCATGAATTATTGTATGCATTGTATGTCTTGTGCATCTGGCTACCTGGTTTAAAATTAATCGCTCAATTTAGGCATTGATTTTTTATTAATCATCGAAGAGGCTTGTGTCCTTATGTTCGACCTTGATATACTTATCAAGTGAATTATTCTCCACATATCCAAAAGTGCGGTATTTTTAAGAGATACATTTTTGCTTCCTAAAAAGTTCTAAGCCTTCTCCCACTATGAGTAGGGTCGGCTACATGGATTCTTGCTCAAATCCATGTTGAAAGATTCGACTATTTTTTTACGCTGGCTGTCGACTGCCTAACGCAACCCCTGCAAGAGGGGATTTGAACCCTGGTCTTTTGGGTGGTAGACACACTGCACTACCACCAGACCATTTAAGCGGGTACTACATTTTTGCTTCCTATGCTACAATAATTCAACAATGTTAAAGAGGTGACAATGTGATTTATCAGCATCTGCCTTAACACAGCTTCTATATCAAAATCTGATGCATCAATCATGATCTCAAAGGGAAGAGACCAATCAAGAGCTTGTAAGACAAGCGAGTCAATTATCTTTCTCTTCAAGAGCTCGAAGGTCTCAAGACACTTGTGATCTACAATGAACTAGATGTCTTTTCCTAGGAGCTCAGTCATGGCCGGGCAATCTTTGAAAAAGCTTGAATTAATCGTCTATAAAATCCAACATGCCAAGAAAAATATCCTAACTGACTTGACGTTGGTTGGTGGATCAAGTTTCTTGATCACATTCACCTTGGCAGGATCAATATCCATTCCCTTTTTGGAGATGAAGTGCCCCAATACGATATCCTCCTGAATCATGAAATGACTTCTCTCCCAAGAGAGTACCAAATTCACCTCCATGCACCTTTTAAGAACTTGATCCAAGTGCGCTAAACATTAATAAAATGAATCACCATGGATCAAGAAATCGTTCATGAAGACCTATAAGGTATCCCCTACCATATCGACAAATATGACGATCATGCACTAATGAAATGTGCACGGAGCATCGGAAAGACTGAATGACATGCGCTTAAACACATATGTGCTGAATGAACATGTAAACGTGGTCTTTTATTGGTCTCTAGGGGTGACGGCTACTTGATTGTAGCCCGAGTCCCCGTCAAGAAAATATAAGAACTCTTTCTCTACTAGTCTCTCCAAAATCTGATCAATAAATGGCAATGGAAATGGATCTTTCTTGATCATGGTATTCAAGCGTTTGTAATCTACACAGACACACCACGACGCAGGTACTCGTGTCGTGATCTCTACTCCCTCCTTGTTTGTGACAATCTAAATTCTCGACTTCTTTAGGATCACATGAAGTGGGGCCACCCATTTGGAGTCTGAGATGGGATAAATAAAGCCTGCTCCAAACCATTTTTCAATCTCTTTCTTAATGACTTCCTGTAGATTAGGGTTTAATCTTCTTTGAAACTCATGGGAAGGCTTAGCATTATACTCAATAAATATTTTTTGTGAACATAGAGCATGTTTTATCCCCACAAGATATGACATTGTCCAACGTATGGCCTTGCGGTTCTTCTCTAAAACATCTAACAAAACGATGATAGGGAATCTATTCTTTTGTCCCACAAGGAAGGCGTACTTAAGTGCAGGAGGTAATGGCTTCCGAGATCTGGCAATGATGTATCGTCAAGTAAGTCGGGTTGAACCTTCTCTGAATCCGGATTTGTGCTGCATGAGGATGGATCTACTTGTGCTATGCTTGTCACTAGGTCTGTTGTATATGTAGTCAGATCGCCAAAGTACCATGTTAGGCCAAAGCCACGTCCGACTCATCATCTACACCCCTTGATTGCTCTGAGGAAGACGGAACTGGTAGATCCAAAGGGATTTCTAAGTCATCAAGGGAGTAGGGTAATGCACTGCTCAAGAATCCTAGCAATACCTAGAAAATTGCATCATGTACACTATCCTCTCCAGATGAGAGGGTGTGAAGACCCCAAAACCCGAGCAAGGACTTAACCACAAAATTTGGATCTGGGCTTAATTACAAATATGCTTTTATTTCAGTATTCAAAAAAATATTTGAGTAATCAATTGCGTAGTGCTCGTCCATAGCTTTCCAACGAGTCCAAGAACGTGAAAATCCGACTTTGGGAGCCCGAGTTACGGCTATTTTAGTGGAAGGGGGTCCAGGCCATATTTTGATTCGGACCCGGATACGAAACCGGGTCCCAACCCATATACCTAGCCCTCCCCCTTCATGGAAACACCTCCAAAATGCCCAAACCCATTCCAGCCCTCCCTTCCTCCTCCCCTCTCCCTCACCGGAGCATCGTCGGAGCACCTCGAATCGACGATCCAAAGCCAAAATCATGAAGAGAAGGTCTGGGTCACCCCCGTGTGCGGTTTATCTCGCGATCAGAGCGCCAACCAAGACGTTCTCCGTGGGAGGAGAAACCGAGATAGTCAACTTTTGAGGTACGATGTTTCCTCCTCCTTGCTGCGGTTTCCACACAACTTTTGTCTTTGTAATGATCGAGTGAAGGTTCCAATCTATTCTTAAATAAGCTGGCTCCGGTCCAATTTGATAGTATAAGATCAAGAAGATATCACTCATCTTGTCAAGTTTGTCACTGGTTGAACATGTTCTTGCTTGTGGGCAGTTATCAAGGGGCCAAAAACAATACCTCTTCTGGAGTTACATCTGTGGGAACAAAATTATGTGTCTATCAAGTTTATAGTTGTAAATAGTATTAGAGGTAAGGCATGTCACATGCATCATTTCATGACAAGATCCCCAAACCCGTTTGGTCTACAAGAACTCACCATTCCCACAACCTGCACATCCACAACCATATTGACCCCCAAAACTCAGGATGTTACTAAATGCATATATTATGCCCAACCCATTGTCTTATTCGTTTTATTTGGAGTTCATGTTCTGAAAACATCTGGATGTCTGCAGATATCCATATCCATGTTTCCTTTTAAATACAAAATAACTAAAGGTACATTTATAACTCTACATACACCTTATGTTTTTTTAATTATATATGACATTTATAGACAAATTAGTGGCATCCAATATATATGTATCTTATCTGATATATTTAATATAGGTTGCTTCCTAGTAGGATGGAGGTTTCTACTGTTTCCAAAAAGCCATCTCAATTATGCAAAAACATATACAATGCATTAGAAGTTTGCGTTGGACCTCATTATAAGTACGTGTATTTGCAAACGAGTTTAACATTTTCTCAAGCGAATAGAAAGCAATTCTCAAAAACAATGGTGAAAATATCCATTTCTTTGAAACTGTAAAATATGTTGTCATCATAATACAGGTTTTAGAGATGGTCTGCATTAAGATGTGATCTCTGATTAGGCGTCATAGGTTGGCATGCAGAATATGTGTATATGCTAAACTTCACAGGAAAAATCCCTGCTTGGGTTGTCTTGCAACACTATAGGTATAAAGGCCTTATAATTCCAAACTGAATGTGAATCAGGGGCTGAAGTATGCAAATAACTTCAGGTACCCCTTACCTGCAAACATGACCGTCTTGAAATTGCATACCATGACTTATAATCCAGTAAGGACAAGTAAGAATAAGGCCGATTCCATATTAAGAGGGAAGTTCTGGAAAAATGTGGTTAATGAAGTTGGGAATGGGACGTGAATCTCCTGTGCATAAGGAGGATTGGGTTAGTCGCGATGATCAGCAGGTTGGAATCTTAATTGTGAATCGAAAGTAAATTTGTGAAGTTGGGCTAAGTGGACGTGTTGGGAACTTAATTAGGATGCATTGTACCCCACTGCATGCCTACGGAGGCACTCCAACCCTAAGGTATTCGTTTTGCCTTAGAGTCATAGTGTGAGATCTCATCCGGACCAAGATCACAGACTATCCACGAGGCTTGGTTACTCGTATCCATATCTAATAACAGTAATTAAAATGTAATTCTTTGAGAGATCAATTTACTTAGTAGTTTTTTTAACACATTTAATTATATCTGCATGTTGTATATGTCTTTTTATATCGTGTTGAGCAACTTTGCTCATAACGTACCTACGTGTGAATCCACAGGTTCACAAAAGCAGCCGCAACAGTGAGCGGCATGGTGCTATTTCTTTTGTGTGGTTACACAGAATCCTTGTAGTAGAGCACTTGTTGTAGCCTTTACTTCTTTACTTTACTTGTAGATTTTTGAGAGACATGGCATCTATATTGTATGAATGGACACACTTTTTGTATACATACATGTGCATTTTGTGGACATGGATAGAATTGTAATGGAAAGTAATGATGGATATGTTATGAATGAATGGAACTTTTTAAATTCCAGTCCTTTATGATGTTTTCTCCTGTTCTTTATTATATTATGTGATTCGAATGTGGAATGTATATGCGTGGAATTGGTTTGTCGAGTACCCGGATCTTAGGGGGACAGACGTCACAGAGGGTCTCACTCAATCCCGATGCAATATGTTTCCATATCCCAAATGTACTGATAATCACACTTTATCGAGGGTCTAAATACGTCGTTGTGGCGACCCACAATAAAATGTAATTAATCAACAATGAACCCACGATCAAGTATCAAATAATGACAAGCAAATGTGGAGTCAAATTTATTTTTAACTCTACATAAAAGATGTATAGGTGCAAGTATGTAGAGAGTTCGAACACAGGGAGCAAGCAGGGTAGTTCAAGCAAATGTGCTCAAGTGGATGTGTGTGATGTGTCTACACTAAGCAAACAATCAAAGGAAATTTTTGTGGGTTTTTAATTTTTAATTTTTTTTATTTTTAATTTAATTTTTAATTTTGTATTTTGATTTTTAATTTTCTGATTTTTATAATTTTATATTTTATATTTTTTTCTTTGTCTTTTTCAATATTGGAATTCAAAGGCAAGGTAATAAAAGACAAGGTAAAGTATTTATAAACATGTGCAAAAATAACCAAAAATTCAGAACTAAAATGTTTTTGATGTTTTTAAGATTTTTTACTGTTTTTGTGATTTTTGGGGATTTTTCAAGGTGTTTTTGATATTTTTAATTACTGAAATGACTCAAAACAGTGAAACAAGGGCTGGCTGTGAATAAAATGGAGTTTAAAAATAGCAACCAATACTCAAAATTTTTCAAACTATTTTTCAAATAAAAAGAACAAAATTAGGAACAAACAGAACCTGAGTTTGTATTTTTTAGAGGTTTCCTTGATTTTATATATTTTTTTGAAGTTTTTGAGTGTTTTTAAATTTTTAGTGTTTTTCTTTTGAGATTTTTAGTGATTTTTGGACTGACACTAGAATAGGATATAATAGACACTAGGTAATTTTTTTAGAATTTTTGGAGGTGTTTTACTATTTTTTTGGTGTTTTCTAAGCTAGACAGTACACAAAAGGCGTATTTTTGATTTTTAATAAATATAAAAATAAAATAAAACCAAAAACTAAAATTAGTCCGTCAAAATACACGTATCCAGTAGCTTAAGCTCAAAATTTGAGAATTTTTCGAGTTAAAACAGGGGTCCAAATAAATAGAGCAAGTCAGCACAAATTACAGGCCTGGCAGGGGCAGTTGTGCAAATATTAAAACAACCAGGGTTACACATGCAAAATCTCCACAAAAGTTTATACTAAAACTCGCATTTAATGGGTTAAAGATAAATAACAAAACCCGCAAGGGTGTCTGAGCAATTTACCCACCAGGGCGCGTGACTTGCACGCGCCTGGGAGGGGTAAGAGTGCGAATACAAAAACCTAGAGGGTCTTGAATGCAAAATATCCAAAACTATTACACTTAATAGGCAACTTTAAGGACTGAATACAAATGTCAAAACCCGGAGGGGGTTCCCTACAAAAATGCCAACCCACGTGCTTTCACACGTGACCTGGCAGGGGTATCCCTGTAATATTACAATAATCCAAGGGTCGAGATGCAAATAGTCCCAGGTTTTTTTAAACTACAGATGCAGATTTAAGTATTAAATCTAAATGCAAAAAGGCGCAGGGGTTAGGATGCAAAATACCCCTATTTGCGTGCGATCCAACGGCGGGGATGATTTCACTCGAACACGTGGCGCTCCGAGGACAGCCGATGACGCTTCGCAGATGTCCGGCTGAGATTAGATCGCGGGGAAGAATCGGACGGTACTGGCGAGGATGGATCGGACGGCCGATGTTGGATCTGGAGCTGCGGCTCGATCAGACGGTGGAAAAACGAGAAGGAAGAACAGGGAAGAACACCGGCGGAGGCGCACTTCCCTGACTCCGATCTCACTCCTCAGGCTGTGGATGGGCTCCAAAATGGAGCTGCAGACTCCCGGAAGGTCACTCTATGGTCTGGAGGGCTCGGATTCGTCGGAGAAGCGTCGAGGTGCTGGCGCGGAGGCGGCGGAGCTCGAAGCTCCAGGTATCTCCGGCGAAGATCGCAAAATGCTTTCCAGGTGTGTTCACTGCTCTTTGGCCTGCAAGAAATGGTGAAAAGGTCCAGGGCAAACTGCCTGGACCTCGCGGAGGCGTGGGGATGCGTGGTCGATGGAGGGGAGGCTCGGAAGACAACTGTGGCCGGAGATAGCTCCGGCGAGGGTTGATTGGGCGAATCGACCCACGATTGAAACGAATGAATGGGGGAAATGAACCGCGAGATGATAAGGAATGAAATGCAGACGAAACTAAAGGAGATAAAGCTGCCTCAAGCCCAGATTGGGCGAGGAAAGGGGGTTACCTCGACGACGGTCGCCGGAGGTTGGAGGGGCGCCCGGACCTTGCCCAGATCGTCTCCGAGGACGCAAGCGAGGCGCTGTCACCACCAGCTCGCCGAAGGCTCAGAGAAAAGGAGGGTTTAGGTCAAAAATGGGGTCCAAGTTTTTGAATCGAGTCAAGGGCAGGTTTTAAGGGGTTGACGAACACGGCCTCTTGATCGAGGAAGAACAGACGAATCGCACGCTCTCGGCTCGAGATAATCACTAGGCGTGATAGCTGGATCATGGGGGAGCAACATTGCAGAAGGGTGCGTGCCCAAACGGTGAAAGATTCGCCCGTGAAAAATCCAAGAACAAGGGCGCTCGAGACAGCCCATCAGACAAAGGCCTGGGGTCAAGGAGTTGACCCCCGGTCAACGGATGGCGTGGCCTGATTGGGCCACGTCATCCGCAAAAAGACAAAAGTTAAATAAGTATATTGTAAATTAAATTAAAAATAGTAAATGATTTAATTAATTTTAGGTTATTTAATAAAAAATGTTTATTATTTTATATAACATTTTATTCCGAATTTTAATTATTTTTAGGAGTTATATTTTTACAAGTTGCATTTATAACCCTATATAGGTATAATACCTATGTATTTTAGTATTTTTATTTTTATTTTGTGTATTTTATTTTTAGTAACTTCATTTCTTATTTTCTAAAATTATAAGATACTTGTAGGGACACAAATATATTTTTATTTTATTTTTCTGATTTATTTTGTATATTTAATAAAATAGAAGTGTATTTTATATAGGTATATGTATAGGCAGTATACCTATGTATTCTTTATATTTACGTATTTTATTTTTGTTTTTATTTAGGTTTTTATTCTTATTTTAATGTACATAATTATTATAAGTATTATTTACAACATTATAAAAAATAAAAAAAATGAATAATAAATAAATAATTAATAAATTGAATATTTTAATATGCACAAGTATACAATAGGGGTCCAAAACTCAACTTTTAAACCGTAGCTCCGCCAAACGCGAAACCACCACCATTAATTAGATTATTTTATTCTATATACAATTAAAGGTGAGTTTGCTACATTTGGAGTTGTCAGTTGTGAGATACGGGTCTGGGAAGTTGGGATTTTGGATTCTTATTCAGACCATAACTTTTTATCTGTGTATTCTTTTTCGGTGAAATCAATTTTGTATTTTTCTTTATAAAATTATCTACAACTTTCATGTACAAAGTTCCTTTATTTGATGTGTAAAAAGTGGCACCAAAAATAGGTCCCAAAATGAATAAAGAATGAATTAATAATTATAGGTATTTGACCCTTATCTCCCCCTACTTTATTCCTTGTCGACCTATTCATCAAGATGCCTAGGTCTCGGGGGTTTTTGGGTCATAAAATATTTACAATATTTTATTCTTTTTCTTTTCTTTATTTATTCTATAATTTTGGCTTTAATTACAGCATTTTATACACTAATTGAATGCTCATGCATGAATGCTAAGATGATGATTTTAAGGGTATTTACAGGCATTTGCTAGGGTTTTTAGTGCCAAAATGATAGAATAAAGATGATGAAATGTGGATTCATCATGTACTAATCACTTCGTAATCTGCCTCTGAAGAAGAGTAGTCCTTGCTCAACTCAGAGTCTGGTCGCTTCCGCTTTGTCTGCTTCATCTCAAGTTCCACTTCTCCGCCTGGAGAACATAACTTCATCATTCATGTATGGTAATCGAATGAAGCCCCGACGATCTTAAGGAAGGGTCATCCTAGAATGATATGAGATTCTCTCCAATGAGTATAGATTTTCATGTCAAGGATAGTAAAGTACACCTTGTATTCTTGTCCATCAATTGAAATTATAACGTTCTTCACTTCAACCTTAGCCCTCTTTGTAGATTTGTCCATGAATTAGAGTAGTTATCATGATTTACGCAGTGGTCCCAACTCCAATTTATTGTATAAGGCTAAGGGTAATAAGTTGATTGAAGAACCGTTATCAAGGAGAGTGCCTGCAAACGCAGTGCCATTGATATGGCTCACCGCATAATGTGCACCTATATCTCTCTTTTTTCTTGGAAGTGGTGGTTCTTGAGGCAATAAGTTGTGACTACTGATAAGACATGTGTCTTCACATAGATGTCCGATTTCTTCTAGTGGGTATGTATCTCACCTTAAGGTACTTCTGAAATACAGGTTTGCTAGCTACATACTCCTCAAATGGCACCTTAACTATGACATTCTCTTTACAAAACCATATCATTTTAGGATCATCTTTCTGAATCTTCTTAATGATGCGCTTTCCTGCCGTTAGAGCACAGGGAAAGGGATTGATGCAACAAAAGAAGAAGATAAAGAATCAGACCCATAAACTGAACATGTTTCTTTGTATTAAATGAAATCTTGTTCTTCGTATATGAGTCTTTTTCATACAACTTGTAATTAGAAATAAAATTGTCTACTACAGGTTGGGGAATATCTTCTGTTGGTATATTCTCCTCAACCAAAGGTACAATTTCCTTCATAGGCTCTAAATCAACATCTCTGTGTGGTTGTGCTCTTCTCCTCGTCCTCTCTTTGTCTTGAGATGATCTCCTCTTTCTCTGCTGAATGGACTGTTGCGTCTGATGCTTATCTTCCTCCTCCTCTGAAGTCTCCTCAGGTAGATCCTTAGATATGTCCCTCTCCATGCCCCTCGTCCGATCAGGTATGACCATGATCCTTCTGCTCTTGAGTGATATATGATTAACATTATCAAACGGAAGAATCTCATACTTGGATTATAGTGAATCAGAGAAGTATACCTGACCATACTACTTATGTGCCTTGTTTAGGCTATTGGGGTTAGCTTGAACCTGGACGCGAATGTATATAGACGGTGCAGACTGCTCGTCTGGCCAACGGGATAGGTGGTTGACGTCAACCCGCATATTTTGTATTTTGTCCCTGTAGATGAAGCTCCACGAGAATATGCCGTTGAAACTCATTGGGACCTAATGAAGAGGAATGTTGCTGTGAAGAAGAAGGGAACAATGAAGACTAGCCCTGATGGTCATGACAATACTGTTATGGGTATGACCGAGAAAATGGGCCATGCTGACCCAACTAGTATTGCTGCAGGCGCCCATACTGTTGCCTTGGTTGTTGGCAGTGGTAGGCTCCAGGGCTTTGTTGTGAAGGAAGGGGTGCAAGGATGAAGTTGATGTTGTGGAAGGTCAGAGGATGCTGGTAAGATTGATGGTCCCCCATCCCTACTTGTCACCTGGCAGGATCATGAGTATACCATGCACCATTCAACTCCTATACCTGAGGAGGATCCTCCAAGACGGTCTCTGTTGATGGTTGTTATTGGCAAGGATGGGAAAAGGAGTGATCCTCTACCCATAGCTAGAATGGACCTGACACCGGCTGCTTCTGATCATGATGCTCTTAGTATATAGGAGCAACAGATGTAGACACAACATGTATCTTCATCTTAGTTACCTTCTCAGGAAAATCCCCCATCTGCTTTGGTAACTTGGACAAACACTCCAACTTGTTCATCCTCTTATCAATTCGCTCTACTAATGTCAACTTGTCTCTAATGATTCCCATACTAGAAATCAAGTCCTCATTGATATCGACTACGGCCTTCGTGCCCCTCTCCTTGGATAGGACTGAAAGAGGGGACTCGATGTATGCCCTTTCGACGGTCTGTGAGTGCCTCGTCTCGGCCATCTGCTCGAATACCTTCCATGTGGTATCTACACCACGTGAAGTATAGCTACCTCCATAGACAATGCTTACTAAACCCTACATCTCACGGTTGAGACCGCTATAAAAAGATTGGACCAAAATGGTATTCTCCACATAAGGTCCTTGAATCTCTCATATGTATTATAAAAAGGCTAATTGGGTAATTTAGAGAAACTTATGATGTGTGTTCTCATTTGATTAGTTGTACTCAAAGGATATAACTTCTTTAAGAACAAGTGCTTGAACTGGTTGTAGGTAGTTACAACTGGCCCTAGATTTTTCAACCGATAATCCGCCTTATCTCGTAAGGAAAATGGTAGGGATTTGAGCCTTATATAGTCCCGACTAACCCTAGGATGCGTAAGGTTGTCAAAACTAACTCAAAGTCCCTAAGGAATGCATAAGGTTCTTTGAGTGTATTCTCGTTTGCTTTGGCAACAATGTCAAGAAATACGGCTTTAGTCCATACTATATCTTTGGATGGGTTGGATTTACCTAGTAGTGTATGCCACATCCATCGACGCGTCTATACCCACAGTAAGTTGACCTATCTGAGCTCTAAATAGTGCATTTTGTTGCTCAGATGCTGCCAATCTCGCTCGTATAATCTGAAAGGGATCCTCATGATCATCATCATTATTTTGCTTCTTAGGAGGCATCATATATGAATCTTCTGGGGTTCCTTCACTAGAAAATGGGTTTAGGTTAGAAGACGAGGTAGAAATCAAATCGAACTCATCGAGACGAAGGTCTTCCTCGATGAGAAGGGAGGAGAGAAAGGGATTAGTTGGCGTGTGACCATCCCCTAAGTGAGTGAACTTGAACTCAAGAGGGTCATGAGTCCAGGGAGGTCCAGGAAGTGAGGTTTCATGGTCCTCAGAAGACGTAATATTTGGGGAGTTCAGCGAGAGGTTTGCAAAGTCCGAACAAATTTCCCCCCAACTATTCATCTTCGATTTCAAGAGAATTTGTGTGAGCACGATGGGTCAAGGAGATGTAGTACTACAGTTGCACTTGACTGTATGAGATAAACAAACACAAATCAAACATAATACAAACCTTTTAAGTTCACCAACTTCGCACATGAAGGTCGTAAGAATTCAATCGAATTATCTTGTTAATTTAAGTTGGTGGTAGAACAATCTTATGAGTCCATTACATAGATAGTGTCGCCTTACGCCCAACGGTGCTTCTGATAGCTCCCAAGAAAAAAGGTGATCTTCTCAAACTATTGGGTTTTCAGTATCACACCTTTACGATGATTACCTACTTTTCACAACCAAAACATATTTCTAAGGCTGAAGACAAGCCCTTGCATCTCCTAAATACGCGAGAATCGGAAATAGAGACTTAGAGGGCAAGTCCAAGGATATGTGCTCTAATCTTAGTGGCTTCATCCTCACCCACTTTGTCCAGGGATAAGTACTTATGTACAATGAGGTCTTTATGAACCCGTAATAAAGTGTTAATATTATTCCAAGTTGATTAAGTTGACTTGCTCATTCAATCTTAATTTCAGAGTTTATGGTTATAACTGAAATTAGTGTGACCACATCAAAGTAACTACCTAACGAGCATACCCTTTTCCTTAAACTTATGTTATAAACTCGAAATAAGGAAGTCGGAAAAATAGAATGTAGGCAAAGAATCAATGTTGCATGCATACGTTAGGAATACTTATAGTGGTTCCCAACACGCTCCATGTGGATGCATAACTACATTTTTAAAGTCTAATCTATATGATATGCAAGTCAAAAAACCGCACCTATAACATAAGTTCTATTAGCGGGGAAAAGGTTGATTTCAGTTTGAGCTAAGTAGAATGTGGTTACATGCATATAATTAATGAATCTTAAGATGTTGTGAATCTCAAGATGTGTTAGTGTGGCCTAATTTACGATTAGCACATACATAAGGACCTAGATAAAATTTCTAATCGTGTGATTGATCCTAAATTACGACACTCAAGTTGAGCCCCACTCTCGGAGAGAATGAAACGTGTCTTGACACACCACAAGTTAGAAAGGTATAAAGTCCTTTTACACATGCGATTTCTCAATCGAGAACTTCTTTGAATACATAATTGATTTACAAATTAATTACAACACTAATTAAATACACATAAATTAATCTAACACAACTAAATTAGCTAATTCTTTCTCCAATTTAACGGTCTTGGATTTCTTTTCATATGGAGCCAAGTTCCTCGCCTCCGCATCACCTCAGTTTTCTTAGCTTCGCGGGTCCTACCACAACAATAGGGGGTTAGGTTGATCAAAAATAAATAAAGCTAATAAAACATATACATAAAAAATTACAAGCACAAAGTTAACAACACTACAAAAAGTCAACACGAAAATTTGACCTAAATCTCACTAGAAAACCACTTAATCAGATAACAAAGGTTAATTAAATAAATCTAATATAGATGTGTCCCCAGCAATGATGTCGTCTGATAATTAGTCTTTCGGCTTTGTTAATTTTGCTTCATTGTAAATTGAGCCTAAGATAATTAGTAAGAATCTCGATAACAATATCTCTGTGAAGAGCTCGAGGCTAAATTAACCTGGATAAGTTCAGAGTTGGATACGGAGACACGAGCATATTAGTTTACTTGTTAAGGATCTAAAGACTAAGTTAAGTGAAATTTAATGCACTCTAGGTCAATGATGCAATAATATGTGTACATGCATTTTTGTAGGGTTTACAAATGCAAGTCAAGTCAATTGAAAAGATGCTACGAGATGAACTACAATGCATGCTCATAAAAAATGTATCACATGAACAAGCTCATGAATTAATGAATAATGAAGTTATATAATTAAACGATTAATTTGATCTAAGTTATTAATTAAATAACAGCTCCGATATTCAAAATTCAAATAAAGTAGGCTACATATCTATCTGAATTTTTATTTACAACTCAATTTTGGATACATAAATATATCGTATTAAATAACATGATACAAGCTTTAAAACAAGATCAAATTCGCATTAATTGGATGCCATGTGTTCAAGATATTTGTTAAACAATCCACGGGCATAAATACAAAGAAAATATAAATACAATAACTCAAAAATCATCACAAAAAAGGTCCAACAGGGACTACAATGTAAATAAAATAAACAGGATGCCTTATCTTGTAAAATATCCCCATATGGGGGATTAACTGTAATAATTTAAAGTCGGTAGGGTCTAGATGTAAATTCCCAAGACTATCATGAGTGGCGCATGTACAAGGGTATCTTTAAAAGATGCGGTATGGGCACGCTTCAGCTTTGGGTCCACGTGGATGCTTCTGATGCCATGGGACTGGCTCGGGTCTTCCCGAGGCTCATTGTTGAAGCGGTGGCTCAATTTTTACTCCAAAACTTAGGATCAATCGAGATGATCTGGTCAAATGGTGCGTGTTATCTGTGGTCTTTTTCTCCTTTGGCATGACATGATTGATAAGCTTGGGATCCAGTGAAGCCCTTGCTCCTCCTTCGTTGTAGTTCTCCTCAACCCATGGTCAGAGTAGATGCATGATTCTACGGCGAAGATGAGGGAGAGTCAAGGAAGAACTGATGATTCCTGGAAGGACTATTCAATGTATGCTTGTTGAAGATGTAGGAGGAGAATAGATTACCTTTGAAATTCTGACCAATCAACTCATTATTCGTACATGCAAGTGTTAGAGAAATAACTGAAGCACGGAAGCAAGATATGGGAGTGGTTGAAGTGCTATCAAAGATGGTAGAATAGATCCCTAGATTAGTTCCTCTTCCTTGCGGGAAAAGGAAAGGGTCGAGGTAGAATAGATTGTGGAGAAGCGTAAGAAGGAACTGGTGACATGCACGAAGATCAGTATGCAATGGTGAAGGTGGTGGAGTGTTGAGTTGATTGAAAGGATGTGTGTATTGATGTATATAAATATGAGAAATTGTATAGGTAGTGATACTAGGATTCGCCTAGAAGGACAAGAAGAAAGGGGTGGTTGGAGGTGTCACACAAGCCTGCGGACGAAGCAAGGTAACCCCTGGTCTTCGCTCAAAACCTCGACAAGGGGTTGAGCTCAAGCAACCAACTTGAGGTATTGCGACTTGGTTGAATTCACCAAGGATCTCACCGGAGAGTATACTCCATCTGTGCCTCTCGACTATCTCTGTTTCTGTCACAGGGAAGAAGGGGAGGCTCAGATGATCTCTCGCACAAGGGTGGATGCATGTGTCGTTCGTTGGAGATGGGATTTTGTTCCCTCTCTAGATGGTTATATGGAGGTGGTTTCAAAAACTTATCTAGAGCTCACATGAGAGAGATGGTGTCCATGTTGATCGAGGCATGGATGAGGAAGGAATGAGCTCTCTCTAGGTACTAGAATCAGGAAAAGAGAATAAGCAATCAATCGGTTAGAAATTGGGGAAGTTGCCCCGATGAAGAGTTGTAACTCTACGCAAGGGCAAATACCGGAGATGACCATGTATCATTGGATCATGAGATCCAACGGTCTTGATGGGGACACGTGGATGCAAGCGATTGTCTCTTGATCAAATAATCAAGCAACTCAGAAGTGGGCAGAAATGGAGGAGTCAGAGCCGTCTGATCAAATGATCAGATGATCCAAATGATGAGCAGAGCTGAATAAAGAGCTAACCAGGTGGCCAGCTCTAATTGGGATACGTAGCCCAATCATAAACATAAGAAATGAATTCAAACTTGTAAAATAATAATAAAATGGTAAAAGATATCAAATTAAAAAGTATTCAACACAAAAGTTGTGTATCTTTTTGAGAGCTACAACTTTCATGTAGAATTCAAAGTTAAAAATACATCATATTTACATAGTTAATATTTTTTGCAAGTATCTTTAATGAACAAAAATACTTATTTTATTCCTTTTAATATTTGTTGGTATTTTTATATACTGAATAATATAAAAAATTTATATACATTATTATATTAATTTTTAATGTATTTTTAATAAAAAGAAGCACATAAATAAATGGAATCATAATACATGTATTTACTTATAAATAATAATTAACCTTAATTATTAATAAGGTCTTAAATATTAAATATAATTAATAAATTGTTAAATGAATTAATTAGTTTAAGATAGAGGGATAAATAATAGAAATAAAGATGATGAATATGAGATTCATCACTTGCTACGTGGACTATGTTGAATGCCCGACGATAAGAAATCCACTACTGGCTTCTGCACCTATATTGGTGGGAATCTAGTCACATGGAGGAGTAAGAAACAAGTCGTTATAGCTCGTTCCAATGCATAATCTAAATATAGGAGTATGGCTCAAGCTACCATGGAACCGATGTGGATCAGGTCTGTGTTGAATGACCTTCACTTACTAGGCCCAAGTCCCATGACTATGATGTGCGACAATACATCGGCTATGTTTATTGCAAATAACATAGCCTTTCATGAGCGCACCAAGCATATAGAAGTGGACTACCACTATACTCGTGATATGATACAAAGAGGCCACGTTAACACTGATCCAATCACCTCAGAAAATTAGACAAGTGATTTATTTACAAAACCTTTAACCAAGTCACTCTTCAACAAATGTGTTTCCAAGCTATGTATGATGGACATCTATGCTCCAACCTGAGGAGGAGTGTTGACATTTGTATTTTATGTTTCTTCTCTTTTCTTTTCTTAAAGGTCTATAACTGTAAGGGCATATGTATGGTATCTCCCTTGTACCTATAAATGGAAGGGATCCTCCTCTCATGAAATACAATTCATTTTTCCCGTTTTGATAATCAACAGAATCTAGAGTGTGATGTATATATCTATATATGATTTCTACATGTATCTATGTTTCTATCTATATAGGTACGCTGTGTATCTTTGTAGCCTTGTATGTATGTAGGTATCTATCTATATGTGTATACAGGTATTTATATATGTATGTATTTATATACGGGGTCTATGTATGTAGGTAATTTTCTATGTGTGTATGTAGTTGAGTAGGTATGTATGTATGTACGTATATCTATATATGCCTATGTATGTCTATGTATATACATAGATTTGTAGGTATCTATTGTATCTATGTGTATTCATGCATACACACACATATCTATGTATGTATATATGTATCTATGTATGTATGCATGTAAGTAGGTATATGTGTATGTATCTATATGTTTGCTCTATGTACATGTTGTGTGTGCATAGGTTTATGTGGACCATATGATAAAACATGTACCACATTAAAAAGTCTTTTGTGATAACTTATCATACAAAATGTTAGTTAATTTGACAATATACAACAACAAACAATAAAGCCTTTTCTCATATTAATTAGGGTACATTGCTTTTAATTTGAGAATATGTACCACATTAATTAATGTGACAATATCCACCCAGCTCAACTTTCCGCTTACTTTATACGGATCAATGGAGTTCTCTGCAACCAAGAATTCTCTGTTGTACTGTAGTTCAACCCGAAGACTTTGTATGGCTGAGGAATTTGACGATATCTCATACCGCATGGACAATCAAGAAAGCAGTACAAAATGTGATGAGGATCACTACATGCTCTCAGTGATGTACTGATATACACATGTGCAGTCCTAGCAGCAGAAAGTGTTGGATAACAGCTGATGTTGTAAAATATTTTTGATCAGGGACTAATTTCGACGGTCAATCAACCGTCGATAATATATTGGAAAATTCTAGACGGTTGTATCTTTACCTCTGAAAATATGTGTATTCGACGGTTGCTTAACCGCTGCAACCTATCCACACATACTTGCGACGGTCTATATGACTGCAGCGGTGGTTATATTCGAAGGTTAAAAGCTTTTGTAACGTACCCTTTCTCAACGCATCATTTACAATGTACACATTATACTTGCGGCAGTTAGCGACCTCCAAAAAGGTGTACATTTCGGGTGGTTTCCCGAAATGGAGAGGGAGTAAATTTTTTTTACCGGAATAGGGATGGTCTAAAAATATTTTCCAGAATATGGATATATCAGCAAACGGTTTTCCGTTACACATTATACTTGCGGTAGTTAGCGACCGCCAAAAAGGTGTACATTCCGGGTCATTTCCGAAAATGGGGAGGGGGTAAAAAATTTTTATCGAAATGGGGATGGCCCAAAAATATTTCCCAGAATAGGGATCTATCGTCAAACGGTTTGGACGGACGGGAGGGGGGCTGGGATACCAGATTTTCATCGCGGACGCAGATTTGGGCCGTCAATGTGGTGCGGCAAACGGTTTGCCGCTTCGTATTCCGCGCGCGGCAAATCATTCACCGTTATATCCCCATTGTGGGAAATGTTTTGGGACCATCCCCATTCCGGGGATTATTTTGTTGATGGGACCCCATTTCGGAGATTTCATCGTACAGGGTTTATAGTACTGTTTATTATTAGTAAGATAGTACATATCCTTTTATATATAATCATATATATAAGGGTAAAATGGGATTGCCCTAGCTAACTTAGCTCCTCCATCACATTTTCTACATATTTTTTTATTTTTTTTGAAAAATAAAACCCGTGTAAATCCATTATTATATCTCTATATTATGGCATTCAAGTTTCGTGAGAAACAGAAACTCTTACGACCTCCATCCAGACTGTGTTTATTTAAAAAGTCTATGACCGTTAAAAAATGATTGTCTGGATGGAGACCGTAGGAGTAGGGGTGCACATGGATCGGATAAAATCCATAATCCAATCCAATCCAATGTCATTGGATTGGATCGGTTTGGATTTATAAGTTTAATGGATTGGATCGGATTAGAATTTTACAAACCCGTTCATCTATGGATTGGATCAGATTATTGTCAAAATCCAATACGATCCAATCCGTTAATCCGTTAATAAATAAATAATATATACTAATATATTTGTTCTCATTGAAGTATATCATATATTAAAATTTATATGAAAGCTATGTGTAAATATCCAAGCTACTCTCTTCATAATTTAAACCTATTCCAATTCATGTTTTACCACACACAGCTTGCCGGAAAGCCCTTTATCTCACCCCCACTATTTGGTTTATAAAAAAAGTAATACCTACCCGCAGTGCCCTTCAGGCCCTTCCAATTTTTCAAACAAAGCATCCTTCTAAAAACAATAATACACAAACCTAAATCCACTCGGGATCCATTCCAACAACACACTCACCCACGTCACACACATCTCCGCCCTCAGATTTCTTCGTCAGATGTCGTCCTTGTCCTAGTTGTGCGCATGCACAGCCAGATCTTCCTTGCGCACGTGCATCTAGACCTCGTCACCTGCTCTCCCATACCTCCCTTGCACGTGTGTAGCCAGATCTCGTCCCCAGCCAAATGTTGTCTCGTCATCATCTATGCCTTCCTTGTCTCCAACTATACACATACGTAGCTAGACCTCCCTTGTGCATGCGCATCCAAAGTTCGTCTTTGGCTCTCCCAGACCTCCCTCGCGTACAGGTAGTTAGAAACCTCAAATACATCCCTCTCCACCATGTAGTCGCCCACGGTTCTTGTCCTAAACCTCCCTCGCGCACAGTCATCCTTCCCGCACCACGTAGCCAAGCATGTTAGTTGCAAGTTAGTTGTAGTTCTTATTTGGTATATACAAACTTGCAATTTTATTCAAAGTTGTCGTTTTTCTTATATGATTTGTACGGATCACAAGTGTGTTATTTTTACGTAGGTATACAATGACTGTTTGTAATAAATCTATAACAAGCATATATGTTTTTGCTTTCCAAAAAAAAAGTCAAATTGCTTTTCAAAATTAACTATTCTTTTCTTTACATTTATCTATAATCTCAATTTTAGAACCATGATTTGAACGTCGAGGTCGACTATGCTACAAACTTAATCATAGATTAGGTGAGCACTAAAAATCCGAACCAATCCGATCCAATCCGTAATCCGGTGGATTGGATTGGATTGGATTTGCATGTTTAATGGATTGGATTGGACTGGAAAAATAAAAAATCCGTTATATATGGATTGGACATGGATTAAGCCAAAATCCGATCCAATCCGATCCATGTGCATCCCTATGTAGGAGTCTCGGTTTCTCACGAAACTTGAATGACATAATAGAGGGATATAGTGATGAATTTCCGTGATTTTATTTTTCAAAAAATAAAAAAATGGAGAAAATAGGACGGTGGGAGCTAAGTTAGCTACTACCAAGGGGAAGCCCCATTTTTCCCTATTTATAATTATCAATTTTCATATATATATATATATATATGGATACAGTGTGTGATTTTTAATATTCACAAGATATTTGTTTCTATAATCATATCTAGATTTTAAAGTGACAAGAACATGTTAACACCTATTGAAAATATATGTAATTTGTAATTTGTCCCTGTAAAATTGTTATCGCTAATGAACTCTTGTATTTATGAGCCTAAAGTCCTCCACTCAAATAATTAAGAGAGATCGTACTTGTGTGAAGATTCTAGAAAAGAGAGAAGTGGAGAAATATCTTGATATTTTCTCCACCTCCCACCAAAATATCTAGATATTTCTACTTAAGGGATAAGTATGGAAGATGATTCTAGATTTCTCCTTCAAAATATCTCCATCCTCTTAAAGTGCCTATAAATATCATCCAAGAGGTCCCCATTTCACACAACATCACAAGAAGAAGCATAACACATCCACTACCACCACAAGAGTCATCCTTCTTCCAAGTATTGTAAGTCATTCCTTTGTTATAAACATTGTAAGTCCTCTTCTTGTAAAAGTTCAAGTCTTATATACAAGTTCAAGTTTTAATGAAAAGAAATTCTTGAGTTCACATCTACCTTGTGCATTTATCTATATTCTCTCATTCTAATTTGCTTCTTATCCACCACCAATCTTCCGCTGCTCTAACAAGTTTGGTATCGGAGCAAAATGATGGGAATTTACAATACGAGAAATATCATCGGATTTCAAGGACTCCTTCTCGTAGAACTCTTCTAATGTATCTTTAAGTGCATTTATCAATATTGGAGCAAATGACCTCCGTGTTACGATATAATCTAGAGAAATGCAAGCATGCCAATTATTGCATCCCCACTTGCCTGCAATTATTTTTCTTGTTGCAACTTTAAGGTTGACATTGAAGTCCACAATAAGAGTACATTTTCCTCTGAGCTCCAGCACAACTGGTGTAAGGTGCTTTGCAGCTACGCTCGTGACTATGCGTGCAACTCTACTATTTCCTATATATAGTATTTTATCACACTTCTCTCTCAGCAACGTTGTTATCTCTAGCACAACTCCTTCAACAACTTTGATGCAAGATGTATCGAGATATTCTGGTATTGTGGTGGCAAAAAATGAACATAAACTAATGATTATGGATCTAATAGCAGATAGTCGATGAACTTCCCCCCAAAAAAGAGTACCATGTCAGAGACCACTTATGTAGCTGGTGAAATTTCAGATATCTTCAAAACAATCGCATTACCAATTGTTATTGCTCTAATTATTGGATCAAGAGAGAGAAAAGAAGGAGAAGTTCCACATCAAGATGACCAGCATAACATCGAGCGGATCCAACACGGTCTTCGCGGACGAGGGGTAGGTCATCATGGAAGTACCCAGCTTCTCCAGCTTCATCCACTTCCGGAGATGTTTCAGTACGAACTCGTAGGAATTCTTTACCATAGAAACCTCTTGCAGGATGACTTCCATCTCGGGCGTGCGGAGGTCGTCTAGAGAGCACGAGCGATCTCTCCCTACTTATCATTGAGCATCTTGAGGATCATCTTTATCTGATGGGCTCTCCACTCGAAGCTCTGCGTCCTTCCCTCTCTGAACCTCTGTTGAAGTTCCGCCGCGACGTCATCCTTTGTCCCGTCGAAGACGAGGGTCTTCTCCGATTCCATCGCTTTCCAAGGAGATTGGAGAGTGGTCGAGGGGACGGGAAAAGGGGTGCCTTGGGTTCCTAGTAGGATATAAAAGGGGAGGTTCTTGGTGGGCCCTTGAAATTCTTTCTTTAAAATCTTCCATGCTTCTTTAGAAGTAGTTGCTCCAAAAATGAGAGGAAAGATAGATTTCCTTACTCCTTGTTTGATGAAGAGAAGAGATTTTGCATCTTTCTTCTTGTTCTCCTTGAGCTCTTTCTTCTTTCCTTCACTTAGTGCATCATCCCCATCTTTGGTCTCCTCGTAGCCTTCTATAACTAGCTCCCACAAATCTTGTGAGATGAAAAGGGTCTTCATTTGAAGACTCCAATAATCATAATTTTCTCTATCAAAGATAGGAATGTAACTTTTAATGTAACTGAACAAAGGTGTGTTGGTCCCCATTTCACATAACGTCACAAGAATAAGCACAACACATCCAAAACTACCACAAGAGTCTTCTTTCTTCCAAGTCTTGTAAGTCTTTCTTCCTTTGTTGTAAACATTGTAAGTCCTCTTCTTGTAAAAGTTAAGTCTTGTATACAAGTTCAAGTTTTATTGAAAAGAAGTTCTTGAGTTCACATCTACCTTGTGCATTTATCCATATTCCCTCCCTCTAATCTGCTTCTTATCCACCACCAATCTTTCGTTGCTCCAACAACACCTATCTCTCCCCCACCTCTCTCTTTATACACACATATGGATGTATTTATATTATTGTATGTTTACGTTCTCTTTGCAACTCTATTTGTATCTATCTAATTAAAACAGATATAGATTTATATGTCAAAAATATGTATAGCATATACGATAAATTCATAGATATATCTATATTTTTTTGCATCCCTATATATACCAATTGTATAATATTATTTTCTAAAAAAAATTAGATTTAATGGAATTACTTGAGATCATAAATGTATATTTTAAATAAATGAAGCAATTTTTAGGATCTTTTTATCAATATAATGACTATAGAGATTATTAATCTGATATTGTGAGCTTATATGGATGTTTTTGTAAAACCCCTTTAAATATCAGTATCAAGCAAGTAAACAACCATTAAATCCCAATAAATACTAACTACCAGAATGTTAGATAAATAATGTCTAATTAATTTGACAGTAGCAAACTTCGTCTCTGCTTATGTTGTGTTGTTAAGGTAATGCATCCATCTTTTTATATATAGTCTAAATACACAACCCCTAGGCCTATCACTATAAGTACTTTCGAAATGTTAAGATCCATTTGGGCTTTAAAAAAGTAATAGACCATTTACACTCCTAAAGCTCGCTCTTCTTGTTCCATTTGGGTGCAAATAAATGTTGTGTATTCTCGGTTTATTTCTTGTTCTTGCTCAGTTGATTTGAGAGACAAGAGATGAATAAATACTCGAGACATGATGAATATTTAACCATAGGATAACTTATATCGAGACAAGGTCAATTTATTCTGGAGTAAAGAGATATTATTCCAAAGCCTTATCGATGCCAACAAGCTGGTATCATCGAGGTTTGTGACTATGGGTGTCTATGGGCGGGTACCCGACCCATCTGATTGTGATCCGCTCCGGCACGTTGTTGGGTTATGGGTCGAGTCATCCCGTTCCAATAGATATGTGATTGTAATATGTACCCAACTAATAATAGCTGAGGTGTACTCGTGAGTATCCATGGGTGTACCACCTCTATTAAGGAAATTAATTATTTATTAGATAAATGTTAATAAAATGACTAAATCGGTATCTAATGTCCCAAATTTAGGTCTCTGCTCCGTTATCGAGGAATGCCCTGACAACTTATTGGGTACGAATCCAGTTGAACTCATTGACAACTGCTCAAAATGCTTAAGCCCAAGTTATCAAGCATTAATCCACTATACTTATAACACACTCTCACACTCTGTGACTTTTTGAGTTGGGATTATGTTAAGGTATTACACAATAATTACAGGTTTTTCACAAACTCTACTTATCAAGTTTGAAATTCATGGTAAATTTTCGTCATCACTCCTTCACGGATTCATTTCTTCGGACATTGGACCAGTTAATCGTTGTTAAAAAAATTTGTTACTTAATATTCAAATTAAACACTATTTATAGATTCTATGGTAAAAATATTTATATTTGTGGACATGTGAGCTCAAATGAACATTGTCGAGTTGGGGTATATTCCTATGAATAAAGAGAGTCGTTGCTAGTGTGAGGTGACAAAAAATAAGAAAATGCAGACAATATGTACGTGTATCTATATCTGTATCATACTCATAATGCATGATAATGTCACATGGATATGATAATCTAAACGGTAAGGAATGCAATCGAATATGAACACGTAAACATGTGTAAATAAATAAGTAGTAAGGATATTGAAATCATGTAGATAATGTAAACTATAAGAATAATATGAAATTGGAAGGAACAAAAGGATCCAATAATGGTATGTTCGTGTAACTCCATTCTTATAATGAATCGAATACTGCTCAACGAGATGTAAATTGACAAACAATGTATGAATATATATTTGTATCGTACTTGATTGCATTGACTACCACCCTATTTGGTTGTCGGTATGGATATCTATTATGTGTACGATACAATTCGTATTTGATTGCATTTATTATCGTCATAGGTGCATGTCAGGATTGATATCGACTTAGACTGTATCCAATTCATTATCATATACGTTAATTAAAATTTTGACATCATACATATGTCCATTTCAAAATGGATACATATGCATATACGAATGCTATTGTTTGCGAACCATTCAATATATGTAAATTTAGTCTAATTTGTATAATACCAATTTCTATTAATTTTCCTATCTAATACGCATCCCATTTCATATTATCTGTTTTTTATGTTTTGGTACTACATTTTCCATTTCACTAATATATGTATCTACATCCATGCTTATATTTTAAAATAGATGAGAATAATGTAACATTATATCAGTATTTATATCTAACCATTTGCATTTTTTTCAAATCAATTGAACATCAGAAGCATCCAACCTTGTACCCAGTGGATCATTGTTAATATGGATAAGTCTTTTGGATGGGACACATATCATGGTATCATTTTCAAATGGGTACCTATGAATTTAGCGTCAAAATGAACTAAATGAGCCGAGTACCCACCTACCCAAATACTTTGAACACCCCTATTTGTAACAAAAATTGAGCCATCAATTGAGAGTAGACTCTAGTTATTTTAACTAAGCGTACTTCCTTACCTCTCAATGTATTTTCTTTTATTTTAATAATGAAACAAATTACAATCATGATATTGTCTTTTTCAAGGAGACAACTTGTTAATTGAGATCCAAACGGGCATCAAAACTATCCAAGTTTTTTCTTCTTTTTTGGGTAAATTTAAATTAGACTAAAGTTTATAGTAAGTATCTAAAAAGTTCCTATAACACTTTAAAACCTAGATTTTGACATTGTTATATTCTCAACAGACACCTTGAATTTTTTTAATAAAAATTGATTAAACCGACCTTAAAGAATCAATCTACATAACTCAAGTTTATCACATGTAATGGCAGATTGGCTATATGTCTTTCTTATTATTATTATCATAACATATACGATGTTCTTTTAAAGATACGATGATAGTGATAGAAGCTGTGACATATATGTAGTATTGTCTCCACTCGAATATCAATTAGTGAGGATGATCCTTCGGATATGGATGCGGATGCGCAATCAACCATCACCATGGAGGCATGTGAAGAAGAAGAAGAAGACAAGACCATAATATATGATGGTCGGTCATCTCTCAAGACAATCGAAGAAGAAAATCGGTAAGAAGTAGAACGAGTACAATTCTCATCATTTCCTCTATCTCTCTCCATCCCTTCTCTCCCTCTCTTTTTTTCCTCTTTTGGTATTCTCTCTTGTTGTGGTGCAGATGTAGTGCTCCCATCTCCCTCTGTATATAGCCCAATTGCAAATCCATAATCTTATTCCCATCAGGATCACACATCTAATGCAACTCGATTACTATTAGGTTTAGGAGTCCTATCTCTTTAAGATTCTCAATCATAATACGATCTTAATCCTAATAGTCTCTCACTTTAGTTGAATTCCATTACGATCTCATCATTGCCTTGAGTCTACACGAAGCTATCATCATCATCTGTAGTCTCGTTAGCAGGAACTCACTACTTTGACACATTAGGTGCCCTCGAGTGCCCCCACTTGGGCACGCTTGCATAACTCACTATTGTCCCTTTTGATGTTGCACCATAAATCTCTCATGACTAGAGATTGTGACGTTATCCTCTAGTAAAGTGAACCACATTTTCTTCTCCTTATTTCGTACTTCTACAACAAAGATGTTTATAATCTATTGTGCTCTTTCATCATATTGCTCATTTTGGGAATAACTGGAGCTCCATCGCATGTCATAACTCTTCCTTCGAGCATGTATACCCTTTTGGCATCTTCATTCTAGGCATCACCACATGTGCTCTCTTACTCACTCTGTGAACTCCCCCTTCAATGGTGACCCAAAGTCCTCGCATCTCGATCGTTCTCAATGAAATCATATTCTTCTTGGATGTAGGAATATGCTTGACACCTGTCAGAGTTCATACTACTCAATCGAACTTGTGAATTTTCATTGATCTAATTTCATCAATGTGGTGAACCTCTACATCTCTCATCTTGATCGTACTATCATTGCATTCCTGATATGTACTGAAGTGCTCTCTAAATGAGCATGTATGATCTGAACATGCCGAGTCCAGAAGTCATCCTGAATCTGCCTTAATCTCCCTAGAGCATGCTAGCAGTCTCCCTCGCAACTAGGTAAGAGTCTTCTTGGTCAGGTTTAGTATCCTTGACCTTCTTCTTTCCATTCACATCTCAAAGGGTGCTAGCATAATATAATTCTTTATCAAAATGGAAGCATTTGATTGGACCTTGTGACTTATATCAACCTCTAAACCACATCTCTCTTGATCTTGAACGTCTACCCTCGATTGCTAGCACATGATCTTCATCATTCATTGCCTCATATGTCGACATCTATCGAGCCTTGCTTATAACAAGCAAAGAAATTGTCTCCTCTCATGCGAAGATATCATTTTCATAAAGTAGCATCTTCATAATATAATCGTAAGGAGATGGAAGGGAACTCAACAAGATCGCCACCTTATCCTCCTCCTTGAAGAGGGATTCTCATTTCACATTCTTCTCCTAAAGTATGAGCACATCTGTCAAAATCTTGTTGAATTCATCCAAGTGCACCTCGAGCTTTGTCCCATGGATCATCTTGATACTACAGAGCTTCTTCTTTTATGATAGCTTGTTTGTTAGAGATTTGGACTCATATCATCCCTTGAGCTTCATCTAGTCCTGATTCTCAAGGGCGATGACTTCACAAAGACTGTTGGTCACCAATAACAGTTATATTTTACAGTTCACGAGATCCCTCTTCTCCTTCCACTTTTCCTCTTTGACTCGTATCATCTTTATAATTAGAACTTCTTCTTTTTCGATAGCTTGTTTGTTAGAGATTTGGACTCGTATCATCTTTTCTGACTCCTTTTCTTTATCCTCAAGAGATTCAAGAGTTTGACACAAGAGAAGTGTAAAAAAAATTATCCAATTAAAATAATCACAAAACACAAAGTTAAGAGTTGAGGATAACAAACCATAAAGTGCACAATGATTTTTTATGTGAAAACCCAAGCAGGTGAAAATCACGACACAGAAATATATTTTAAGATTTCTCCTTCACTCTCTCGATGAAACTTGCTTCCATTATCCCAGAGCTACTTTATAATCCAAGGTCGCACAACCTCTTTTATAACATCTACCCTTCCTTACCCCCAAAGGAAAATTGTATCTCTCACAAAGAAAGGAATCCACTTGGATATATGTGTATATATTGAACAAGAAATAATTTAACAATAAGATTTGAATTCACAATATTATAAACATTTTGCACATAATTTACTCGAGAAAAATGATGATTGTTGTTGAGCACAGAGTAACCAAACAACTTTAGATTAAAGAGAGCTCGGGATCGTAGAATCATAAATGGAGCTTTGAATATCGCACAAAATACCATCTTTTCTTTTCTTTTGAAAATAGAGATTGATTCTCTTGGTTGGATGCCTCAAAAAATGAACCTTAAGGTCCTACTTATAGGGTTGATCCACAAAGAGCCATTGGCAAGCAAAAATAGAAATTCCAACATTATTATTTTTAGAAAAATACATGGATCGCTCAGGAATTTGGATGGATCGATAATAACATAAAATTTGATGGATCATGTCAACCAGGTTGATCGATAAAAAGTGAACATTATTTGATCGTTGAACTCCGATTTGAAAAGTGATCAATCAAGATCAAACGTCAGTTGATCAGGATAAAAGATTGATCGATCATATCAAAGATGGATAAACCATGATCATAAATTGATCGATCCAAGGTTGATTGATCATAATAAAAGGTTGATCGATCATATGTCCAATAGTTATATGAGGTTTTGATGATTATGGCTTATTTTTGCTTGTTGATCAAGAATATGCAAAAATTATAAGACTGTTTTTCAGCACAAATAAAACTATGTAAATCATCCGACTTGGTAAAACCTGTAGAGGAGTCATAGAACTTCTTTACTTGTTCTTGACCTTGAAAGTCTTCAAATCTTCTCTATAAACACATTTGAGTTTTTGGAATCGAGTTTTGAGCTTTTTAAAGTGAGTTATTTTAAGTCGTGTCACTGAATGCTTTATACTTGTCTTCATAACTTTCTCTACACTTTTCATCAATGGAATTTTATTACTCGATAGTCAATCAAACTATAAAATAAATATACGAAAAAATCACCAGCAAAATCTAACAACAATCTTTCACACTCTTACACAAATATATTCTTCATTACTTGCTGCCATAAAGTTAAATCATTATTCCCATTGAAGGATTTTTCATACAAAATGATGTACCATCGATGTCTTTACCTTTTGATTTGCTATTGTACCTCTTTGCACGATCCGAAAAATTGAATAAGAATCCTCCCGATATGATCATCTAAATCGTCCGGAGGGCATAAAAACCACTATTTGGACTCTTGGATCAGCTCAATCGCATTTCGGGTGCTCCTAATCTCAACGGTTCACTATAACGATTGCTTCTTCATGGCTTATGAAGAATACGTATTTTGCTTCGCATCGTCTCGTCAACGTCGAACCTCGTTTTGATCCGTTGCGTCGTAACCCCTCACTATTGTCCAAAATGGCTTTGATACCTGTTGGGACACGAAGCGATATCCCCTCTACTTAGATACATGTTGGTGGGGATAAACCACCGGATACAGATGCAGATGTCAATCGACCATCATCAAAAAAGAACATGAAAAAGAAGAATAAGAGTATTATATGATGGTGGTCAATCACCGCTTGCAACTAACGGAGAAGAAAAACATCAAAAAACATAGAACGAATACAACTCTCAACTCTCTTGATAGTCTCTTGATATTTATGAAAACATGAATTATTTAAATAGTATTCATATGATCTGTTTTATTTTTTATCCGTTGGGAAAGTTCCCAAAATATCATATTTTTATTAGACCTTTTTTAGTGTCCTTTTACTAATTCACCATTTTTCCCCTTCCAACTTAAGCTTTTCTATATTGACCACCGTTGACACTCCTCATCTTTAATGCCCCTCGCACGCTCTGGAGGAATCTTCCAGCCGCCGGTCGGTTGCCGTTCCTCCGGTAACAACATGGCACCTCGGACTCCAGGAAGCTTCTCGCCGTCCTCGGAGATCGCGAGTTGACGTCTCTCGACGTGAGAAGGTGCGATCTTTTTGGCGGCGGCGGCGGCGGCGGGCACCGTCGATGGGCACTTGGGTCTGTCTTGGATGAGGCTCTGGAGGCGATGGCAGCGAGATTTCTCGGATTCTTGGCGTTTCTACTGTTGTATCGTGTAGGCGCCGGTGGGCCGTTGGCTGTGCCCGCGAGTTGTTCGATAGATTGCGGGGCGGGAAGTGGGCTGGCGCTCTTCGCCGATGAGGACGGGATGCGGTTCCTTGTCGACGGGGAGGAGGTTAGTGTGGCATTATTCTGCTCGGCAGTGGGAGTTTATGGTGAAGATGGGTGTGATTTGGATGGTTTGGGTGATGGGGAGCAGTGGAGAAGGATAAGGGGGGAGTATTGCTCCGGGAGTGGTCTCTTTGGTTCTGCTGCAGGTGATTGATCTTTTCTTGTTTGTTTGGTTTTCTTATTTGTTTGGTTCTTTTTGATGACATGATTATGAGCGTGCTTTAAGTGGAAGAATGAACCAGTTTTTGTATATAGACTGTGAGAGCTTTGACTCGGAGGCGAATCGGAAACGGTTGGTCGTTTACTTATAAACCTTGTTTTTTTCCTGTTGTTTGTTCAACAGGTTTAATAGTGAAACAAGTCCTTACACCTGTTCTTGATCGGTGAAGAATTTAACAGCGATAATGTTGATAGATGTTATTCTCAGCACCCTGTTTCGGTGAAGTAGCAATCTAGCAACACTTAGATGAGGAAGTCTGGTTCGTTATGTTTGATGGCCTGTTCGTCCTTGTAGAAGACAAATCAGTCATTTGGCTTCACGAGGGGGGATGTTATAGCATTTTGCAAGATTCACTCAGGACTAATAGTAATAGCCTTCCGATGGAATTTGCTGAGAAAGATTTCTGTTGGGAGAAATGCTCAAATTAGTAAGGGGGAGGTCATATAGCGTATGAACAACAATGATAGAGTATGGAAAGATAGGGAGATGCAATCTCCCCTTTCAAGCTTTTCAGTAAGAAGAATGAGAAGAAGGGGAAGAAGAAGAACTCCTCTTTGAAATATGGGGCATGTGGTTGCTTTTATCAACATAAGTTTATTTTATTGGTTTCTGTGGCCATTACGAGCATCATACACATCAATAATTTTCCATAAAAGTTAAGTTATCGTTGATGCTCTTCCTGTGAGGCTATTGGCTACGGAGAATGATCACAATTGGTTTCCATCTGACTAGCCCAATGAGCAACATTAACAAGTGTCCTTTTCTTCTTCAGATTACAAATGCTGCAGCTTTCCCCTTGTCTCGATGAAAATACTAGATTAGGATCTACATCCACCGATTACATTCTCTCCTTTTCCCAAAAATGACCAGAAACTCCTATCAGAAATAGAGATGATTTTTTGCTTTCCATCTTGGAAATGCAAAAAGGGATCACATTCTCGTCCCTATACCATTAACCACGTAGGCTTCATGTGAATGATTCCTTTTTGATTACCCACGTAAAAAATTTGCATTCAGAGGTGACAGCTTTTTTTTGAAGACAGAGGTGACTTACCTTGCCAACCAAGAGAGAACATCTCCATGCATTCCATTTGAGCATGTGAGAATATTGTGTGTGAATCATGATTTGGAAGTTGCATAATGCAAGCACCAAGAAAGAAGTTTCTTTTCATCCTCAATATGTGTCTAATTTCAGGAACTTAATACCCATCACCTGATTTTTTTCTGAAAATTTTACATCACCTAATAATTTACCATCTCTGCCACCTTCATTGGTAAGCCTTTAAATGGTCTTGGGAATATCTTCCTAAGGTGACTTTATTCTACTATTTAGATGGAACTTAATTATAGAGCTTTAAGAATGAGTCTTTTTCTCAGTTGTCAGAGTGAGAGACAAAGAGGAAATGAGAGGCATGCAACCAAAGAGAGGAAAATGTCATCGATTTTATCAAAGATGCCCTATGTCCTTTGGATGAATTATCCTCAATATATATGAATATAAAGGATTATAAAGACCTCGTAAGCTTTCTTTTGTCGTGTGCTTCATGAAATCTGGAGAAAGATCCTTTCTAGAGTTCTCCCCTTCTCTCCTTTCTATAGGAGTGCATCTGAATGATTTGGGATGCTGACCTTCTTCCTCGTGGATAGCACAAGAAGATTGAAATTAATGAACAGTTTGAAATTAATGTGCATCTATAGGAGGGCTCATATTCTCCATAGGGTCCTTTTAAAAGCTATCTTAGCTTGCATAGAGAAGAGGAGACAATTGTTGGAGAATCTACAAGTTTGATATATGTGGTGCTGGGCTCATTCTTGCATAGGGTCCACCTAAAATTTTTATTAGTTTTGGAGTAAAATCTGGAGAAAATGCAACTTTGATATAGATGCGACGGATCCATAATTGAGAGTTAATCAAACGAGTAGGAAAAAGATGTAACATGAGCTTAAATAATCTTCCGTTGTCAAAGAGAAGTTCCACAAGTTTTAAAGGAGAATGTTGATTGGTGGAGTTGGAGCTACTACATTACATTATATGGTCTCTATACAACATGATAAGGGCATTGTCCTTAGTACCCTGTGCTTGTATGAGATGGTCCTTGCCTTATGCATTGGTGACCTGGAGGAGCCACTGCATAGAGGCATTACTCTCTATGAGAAATGCATGAGAAAGAGCGTCTGTTGGTGGGGGTAGTCACTCTTATGCTTGAGTTGGAGTGCCCACACTTGAAATAAAGAAAGAGGGGCTAGTTTGTTGATTTATAGGAGGAGATAAATCCTATGTGCATCACTACTTTAATACAATATTGAGTATTGACAGTTTTATTATCCTCTTTATAGTCCTTTCATTATTACTAGTTCAATATGTAATTATCTGATTAGTATTTACTATCTAGGAGACCGTAGGACTTCTATTCTCATTATGAAATATAGTTGTATTTTTTAATGTAGTATTGGAGAGTTGGTACTAGATTGAGGAGAATAATAGATATTTATATAGCAAAAAAGGAAAAACCTTCGTATGATTTTCATTGATTTGAAGAGGGCTTATGATTCATTTCTACACGAGACTTGTGGAGAGTTTTGGAGAAGAGTCAAGTATATGTCTAGTACACTAACCTTATGAAGGATATATATGATGGGGCTTCATCTTGTATAAGAGTCCAGTTTGGGAAGATCGGCTATTTTGACATCAGCATCGGTCTACATCAAGGTTCTTCTTAAGTCCATGCCTTTTTACTTTGATTATGAGTGAGTTGACTAGTCGCATTCAAGATGAGATACCTTGATGTATTTTGTTTTTCGATGACATTGTGTTGGTGGATGAGACTAGAGATAGAGTAAATAAGAAGCTTGAGGTATGGAGACATGCCTTAGAGACTAAATGATTTCATATAAGTAGGGCTAATACTGAATATACGGAGTGCACATTTGATAGAAGCATCAATGAAAGAATCGATGTGAATATCGGAGAAGATAACATTTATAAGAAAGATTCTTTTAGATACTTGGGGTCTATTTTGCAACATGATGGAAAATTCGATGGAGCGTGCTGCAAAAAAAGTCCACTAGCGACGTGGGCTGGAATGCTCTCAGAAAAGAAGAACTTGCTGATGGCCTTGCCCGCTCTTTCTCGTACATTGGTGAACATCCCTTTCACCGTTTTCTTCCTCGGATCCTTGCTTGGCTTGTATCGCATGGACCCGCTCCTCGTCAAGAAGGGTTCCGGTCCCTTCCCCCTATGTTTTTTGGTGGGTGGTGGTACTGGTGTGCCTCTAGAACCACTCCCAATGCCACCAACACTATGGAAGCTGCCACGTGCACCACCGAGTTCCCTCCTCTCGGACTCGCTCCTCATAGTCTCTTTTGTGGCTCTCCTGTATGCCCTCCTTTTCGCTGCGGACTGAATGTCAGCGGGGTAGACAAAGTTGTCATCGTCTGAATCGGAGAGGACATCGAACTCCTTCTAGAAGATGAATCCTTTGAACTGTTCATCCCTTCTGTACCTCTCAACATCCTTGTCCTTCTTCCCCTCTAAGTTGTCCTTCACCAACTCCCTTACATCTCTTGGACAATGAGTGCACTTGGCAGCATTCTTGTTGTTGCCAACAAGGTGGTGCTTCAATCTCGTAATCACCCCTCCTCCCAACTGCTTCCCACAAAAGTTGTACCATGGTTTTGATTTGTTGCCACCTGGGATGGTGGCATACCTCCAACCAATCTCTCCACTGTCCAATTGATGACCAGAACCATCAGATTCCGAACCTGAGTTAGAGTGTGAACCCATGATGTTGATTACTAAAGCCTTAAATCTGCAAGAAATTACACAACAAACATTCGTGAGATATCACCATATCAGGAGAATAATCAATTACAACCACATGCTAATTATTTTTTGTTTTAATTTTCGAATTTAATTAAATACTAAATTTTAGTTAACATAAATCACCATAGAATCTTATTTTCTATATCTAGAACATGAGATCATACTTTATTTTTCACCACTTAACTTAATTTCACAACATAACTCAAAAATCCCAAATTAGTTCTCCCAAATATCTCACTATACTATATATCTAATATTTAATTCACAGATTTAATTAACTACTAGTTTTTAGTTAACATAAATCGTGATAGAATCTTGTTTTCTATGTCTAGAACATAAGATTAGACTTTATTCTTTCATAACCCCCAAATATCTCACTATATTATAGATCTAATTTTTAATTCACGGATTTAATTGATTATTAATATTTAGTTAACATAATCCACCGTAAAAACCGTGTTTTCTATGTCTAAAGCATGAGATCCAACTTTATTCTTCCATAAATAACTCGATTTCACAACATAACACAAAAATCCCAAATTAGTTTCCCAAATATCTCACTAAATACTTCAAATCTTACAAAAAAACAAGAATATGGATGAGCAAACAACTACGAACAAAAGGCCTAACAAATTTTACAATTTCTACTAAAAAATCGGACTAGATCTAGATGTTACCTAACCCAAGGATGCTAAGCGAGAGCTTTGGAGAAGAGGTTTAATGAAGAATGAGGGAAATGGCGATCTGGACTGATATGTACCGATATGAGCCCGATATCTGTGCATTTACACGCTGTAAGATTCCACCTGTCGGCGATATATCACTGACATGCGATATATCACCGATATATCGCTGACATATCGACGGAACCCGGTAAATCGATATAATGGCTTATATCGATTGATGGACCCACCGATACCGATATATCGTGATATTTCCTTCTATGCCTCGAAGGAGTAGGCAATCAAACCTTAACCGTAATGCTCATACCATCATTCTCACCCTCAAGCTAGAGCACTGAGGTCGAATATGCTATGTTTGTTACAACATCACTCAAAATAAACTTTGGAAAGTCCGTCCTTCCAAAATGAGGGTCGAACTTTTTGATCTCTTGGAACATAGGGTGATTGATTTTCTTGAGTTGCTTTCACTCTTGATGGACATGGATTATCCAACGAGGGGATAAACCATTGGGAGTGGGCAGATGGGAAATTTTTAGTGATGAAGGCTTATGTTGCTTTGTGTTCTATGTTAGAAAGGACGTCGAATGACTTCAAGCATGACTCCAAATTTGATTTGGAGGAGCAATTTCCACAACATGTGAAGGTCTTCCTTTGGTTGCTGTGATGGACAGTTGATGACGAAAGTATGTAGAGATAATAAGTTGCAAACGTGAGATATTGTTTGTCCGCGGTGTATTGAGGTGGCAGACGATCTTGAGCATCTCTTTTTTGGATGTGGTGTCTTCTCCAGAGGGGTGTGGGATAGAGTACAACGATCGTGGCTTCGAATGGGCACCTCGTGCAATTTTAGGAGATCCATGAGGAATGTTTGTGGCAACTCACGAGATGATTGTTGTTGGCCTTTTGCCTACCTATGGGCCATCTGGTCCGCTAGAAATGAATTGATTTTCATGGGAGACATTTTTACATTGATAATGTAACTGAACATGCATGGGATGTTGCTGCATATGGTCAAACTGATGTAATCTTTTTGCATTTATAAATTTTCAGTGGTGAGCCCCGCCTCAGGGTATTACCCTTCTTTCTCTAGAAAATGAACTTTACAAAGTGTCTTGGTGACATGTTGTTTGATCAACAAAAGTGGCACTTGAAGTCTGAAGAAGACATCTCTGGATGAGATCTCTAATGAAGTTGTAATCAACCTCTACATGTTTAGTCCAATTGAAAATGTAGTTGTTTTCTATGTGCATGTTAGTTGTGTCATCCAATATTTGATTCATCGATCTAGCTCATGGAATATGAAGATCATCTGTGCTCGACCAAGACACCGGTATTTGTTTCTTGCTCCTTTAGATGACAATCTTGCACTCAAGATAGGTGGATAACTCGGTGATGGACTTCCTATCCGCAAGGTGCCTTACATGATCCACACTACAATATGGTGTAATATCTAGTGATGATCCAATCAATATTTGGGATGTTGAGTCAGTTATCAAGAAATGTTAGAAGGGGACTATCTGAAGGAATCTTAGTTACTTGGATTTAAGCTAAAAAATGACCCAAAATAGTTCTGAATGGAGTCAAAGAATCCATGTATTAGACCCTGCTTAATGCAGGAGAAGGCTTTGGTGTTGTTATTGTTGCTTCTTTCCAGGAATAGCCTCGATATACCTCAAGACCATCAATACATCATCTCAATGGCAGTGTAGGCTTGTTCATGAACTGCGTTTCGCAATTGCCACGGAGATGTCAGTTTGGTAATAACAGGACAAAGGAGCTTCCTATCTAACTGACAATTCTACCCCTTATCTACTAGATTGTCCCCTTATAACCGAGCCTGGGATTCATATGAATCTGGGTTGATTGAGCACTTAAAATGCCACCTCCTGCAAGAGTCAACTGCATGTTCCTATAAGATAGAAACAAGTACTTCACTTCTAGGCCAAGGAAGTATCGCAACTTCACATCCTTAATCAAAAAGTGATCAACCAACATACGCTTCACTTCTCTAATCCTTGTCTCATCCTCTGTTTTTAAGATTATGTCATCAACATAGAATGGTATAGCTATTTTGCATATACCCATCTTCTTGTAAACTTCGAGTATATCAAAGGATGATATGGTAAAGCCTTCGTTTTAGTAGCTTCCGGAACCACACTCTAAGACTTTGCTTTGAACAATAGATGACCTTCTTCAGTAAGTATATATTCTGCACTCCTAAAGTTGAAACCTAAGTGATTATTGTATATGAACAACTTCCTCAAGATCTCTACTAAGGAATATGTTTTTTTACATCCAACTGACCATCGTTTTGCATGACAATTGAAACAAGAACTAAAGAGTCGAGAAACGAGCCATTAGGAAGATAACGTCAAAGAGATTCATCCCATATCTCTGCAATGAATCGTGGCCTATGCCTCGAGATTAGTCCATCTAAATAATGCTTCATAGTGACCACCTATTTGGAACCAACCACCCTATAACATATGGGGAGATGCACGAAGGACTTTATAACCATGGATAACGCAGTCTCCATCTCCTCCTCCATGTCCCCATTCTGAAGGGATTGAGTATATGAAAAAGGTGCCTACGTTGCTAACAAACCATCTTAAACTGTCACTGAGGTGAGCAAGGACACTTCCTTGTATATAGTCCGCATCGTGCAATAATAATGTTACTTCTGAATGGCTGTTGGAATAGTTAGATCTTCTACAATGTTTGTCTCTTGATCAATGCTGTCACTAGAAATAATATTAGGATATAAAGGCTCAAAGTCATGGATTACTTCAAGTAAAGACGCGGTCTACGGCTCAAAAGGGGTGGGGAGGGAGGGTTGACGTTTGTACTGAAGATTTGTGATCTCGATCTCAAGGGTATCCGGATTAATCAAAGCTGACTCGCTATAGTAGAAAAGAATGTAATATACTAAAAAAAGCTTACATCCATATTGATATGATGACGACGAGTATTGTGATCAAGGTAAAATACTCTTCTAATCCCTAATGCATCCAAAAAGACACACTTGAGGTACCACTGAGCAAGTTTCTCCTTTTCCTAAATAATGCAGAAAAACAATGCATCCAAAAGTACTCCAAAAACGCGAAAACCAAGTTGTTAAGATATAAAAGTTCGATAGGAAGCTTCTTGACAATCATTGAGGATGGAAGGTAACTAATGAGATTGAGCATTGCAGCTCTGCAATATAGTAATAGGACACTTGTTTGGATAAGCAAAGTCCTGACCCCATCAAGTATATGCTGATATTTGCATTCTACAACACATATCTTTCTGTTTTGAAATATTGATGCATGATGTCTTGTTAATAATTCTCAGGTATAGCAATCCTTACTGCAAAGTTTAAAACCTTGCAAGCAATATCAGTTTGAATAATTTTAATGTTAGCATCGAAATTGCATAAAATCATCCTCCATAATGATCAAGTAGTAGCGATAACCAAGATGATCCAGTATCAGACTAGGACCCCAGATATCCATGTGAACATTCTTAAAAGATAATGACGAATGGATGTACCCAAATGTAGGCATAGAACTTTGGTGGTGTTTTATAGTCAAGCCTCATACTTTAAAGTGATAGTGGGAGACAAATGAAGGAGTATACACCATAGTTGTTGATAGATGGATGGATTGGATGCTGATTTTATAAGAAAGCTGAAGCTATAAATGATGTGTAATAGTAACAAAAGCAACAAGTGGAGATCGAAGAAGATGTTAAATACTCTTTCTTCTTGATCTTGACCAATCATCTTCTATCATAATTTAACATCCCTGGCCTAGACCAGAGTCATTATTGAGGATAAGTAGTCCTGACAACTTGTTGGGCTCAAGCCCAACTGCAACTGGACATGTTGACCACCTCCTAAATTGATTAATTTTAAGTTGTGAAGCAGTGATCCCCCTCTTTTATAACCCAATCTCACACTTACGCATGCAAAAGTTGAAGAGTCAGTCGATTCACTGTCTAACGATTAACTGACAGTTGGACGACTAAGCAGATTTAGTAGAATGTAGTCGGCTTTGTTTTTTTCTAATTGTTAGAGTTATTAGATTTACATTTATGTTTGTAACCCTTCGGATTCCGTAACCCCCCGTGACCCTTCGGGTTCTGTAACCCTTGTACTCTCTAGGGTTTTCTCTCTATATAAGAGACCCTAGCTCTATGGAATAAACATCTCATCCATTCCTCTTCTCAACATAGTATCAGAGCGACGATCCTAGACCGAAGCCTAATACCCTAAATCCGCCACCACCACCAGTCCTCTCTCCATCGACAAGGAGAGAGGGCTGGACCTCCTGCATCGCTTGCGGATTCGATGGTCCTGTGCAAGGCGGTCCAAGTCCCCAGCAGCACCAACTGCTACCTCCAGCGACACTTAAAGAGCCGCCCGAGGCTCCAGCAGCTCCAGCCGCACCTCTTGCGTCAACGGCACCACCTGGAGCCCCCCCTCCAATAGCCCCTGCTTCACTACAACTTATTTCTCCCAACTTTTTGTTTCTTCTAACTTGATGTTCCATACTCTTTATTCTATCAAGTATGGGAGAAATGGGGAGTCAAAGATGATTCTTCAGGACGCCTACTGCCCTACCATGACTGATAGACCGACACTTCAGACTACTACTCAGATCATCAGTCTTCACCGAGCATCGACTTCTTCGTCATGGCATATACTTCTTTTACAACCCGACTACTACTCCGCGCTGGACTTCTTCTACAACGATTTTCTCTATGCACGACAGAGATATGTTCCGGTGACCTGCAGGCACGACAGAGATACGTTCCGGTGATCTGATATCGCAACAACTCTACAGGCATGACAGAGATACGTTCCAGTGACCTGAAAGCCACAAACCCGTCCTCGAGCGAGGTCTTCTACCAGCAACGGACATATGTTCTTATGATGCATCGTGTGAAGATGTGGTGTATAATTTTTCTTTTTGTTACAAGCTGTAGCTTTCTCAGCTCCAGCATGAGGGGGAGTGTTAGAGTTATTAAATTTACATTTATGTTTGTAACCCTTCAGGTTCCGTGGCCCCCCGTGACCTTCGGGTTCCATATCCCTTGTACTCTCTAGGGTTTTCTCTCTATATAAGAGACCCTAGCTCCATGGAATAAACATCTCATCCATTCCTCTTCTCAACACTAATATTCCAAAATATATATCATTTTCGTACATATATTCTTATATATTTACATAGTTCTGGACAATTTCAATACTACCATAATGAAATAAAATAAATAATTGAATCTTAATCAATATTAAGCATCTTAGATTTAGTTTATTTTTTAAAAAACCAGAAGAAAACATAAACGACTATAAAAGAAGGTGACGAGGCTGATTATTGATCGACTAATCTCTATTTAGTTGGATAACCTACTGTCTTAACTCGTTGGACCGAATAGCCAACCTAGTGTACCAATTGTAGCAATCTTGCTCACACTTTGTGACTACTAGATGTTAGACTATGTTTGGCATGTTTCAATCTCCACCACTTATATTTGCAGCATCCTCGTTATATGAACCGTCACTTATTCCAATAATAGTGACAGGATAGCTTTTTTCTCATATCTTTTTGGTAGGAGTTGCTTCACCTCTTGGGTTGCACATTCCATTATAAGAACGAACTCGCTCTGATACAATTTGCAACATCCTTTACCTAGACACGAGCCATTATTGAGTATTATTGGCCCTAACAACATGTTGGGCTCTGGCCCAATTGAACCCGTTGACTACCAACCAAAATGCTTATGACAAAGTTGTGTAGTAGTATCTCCCTCTTATATTTTACTCTCACATTTTATGGCTACTAGATGCAGTGGGACTATATATGGGTTGTTTCAATAATATCCTAAAAAAATCAAAGACAAAAGATTTGAAATATCTCTACAATGCATAACCTTGCAAATCTAACCAATAAACATCAAGCTAATTAGAACCTTTAGAAGTAGCACATCTGATTACCTGTGAGTAGGAGTAATAGTTATCTCCTCGTCTTGTAATAAGGGATAAGCAACCATCTGCCACTTGAATAATCCTCTCTCGAGGAATCTGATTGATGATGTATGCCTCTTATCTCCGAAAGGATAACAAGAAGAGCTGGGATCCTCGTGACTTAATGGAAGGCGACCATCTGAGAATGGAGCGCTGCTGGTGGTGAGTGAAGGGCAGTGGCGTGGCGGGCTCCTCGCGGTCGGAGGTGGTTGGCAAGCAAGCCGTCATCAAGGGAAGTGGTGCTAGGCCTTCTCCTAATGGTGAGGGTGGCGAGAAGCGAGGAGGTGGGTCGGAAGATAAGAAGGCGTTCGGGGAGGGGGAATGGGTGAATGTTACGCATGCAAAGCCAGGGAAGAGGTGCTTCCGCTGTGGAATGCGAGGCCATCTTGCTTCTGCTTGCCGTCTGCCACCCCGTTGCTTTGCTTGCGGCAAGGTGGGGCACCGCATGTCGTCCTGCTGGGGTGGTGGTGACTTCGCCGGCAACAGGGACCGCTTTGGGTCGCGTGGCACGGATCCATGTGGACGTTTTGAAGGCTCTAAAGGCGTCAGGGACTCTCGATCTTTTGCGCAGGTGGTGAGTGGTGGCGACGCAAAGGCGGAGGGTCTGGATGCTGGTCTTGCACCTGGGGGGGGGGCTCCGCTCCTTATCGTGGTGGCCCTGTGGTGGGGTGCGGGTCGGGGGATGCTTCGGTTTCGGCGTTGGCTTTGCATGGGGAGCTGGAGGTTGGGGAGGTGCAGCGAGGGGAGCGTTTGCATGAGGAGCTGGAGGACGGGGAGGCGCAGCAAGGGGAGCGGTTGCATGGGTTGGCGCTTCAGCAGGGGAGGCATCGTGCTGGTGCGGACCTCCTGGTAGCGGTGGGAGTCATGCAAAGGCCTGGCGTGGGTTGGGAGGCGATCCGCGCCGCCACCCTGGAGTTCTTGGGCGCTCAGTTCCGCGGGGACTTCATCATCTTGGATTCCTCTAGATGCTGTGTTCGTGGCCTTTCCCCGGAGCAACGGTAGAGTACGTTATTCCGATGCCGTTGACATGTTGTGGCGGCGGTTGAGGGTTGCGGATGGCGCGGTCTCTGATTCGGAGGTCTGTGTAGCGGAGGTGCGGGGAGTGCCCTTTCTTTCTCGCACGGTGCCCGTTCTCTCCAAGGTAGTCAGTGGTTGGGGGCAGGTCTTGGATGTTCTCGACGATGGTCTCGCGCCGGGCGCGGATTGGACGTGCGCTCGTCTCCTGCTTGAGTGCTCTCGAGCTTTTCTCGCCTCTGCGGTTGGCAAGGTTATATTTGAAAGTATGAAACTTGGTCGTTGGACTTTCAAGCTGGAGTTCTCTATTTTACCGCCGGCGGCGGCGCCGGGAAGTCCACCGTCTTCTCCGGGTGCCCGCGGCGGCGACTTGGACTTTGGACTTGGGGTCGACGCTTTAGCTTCTTCTCGCCACGTGTCCACCCTTAGGGGTGTTTCCGAAGAGTCGCCTGGAGAATGCAGCTTCTCTGGCCTGCCATTTAGGCCCTCTTGGGAGGCGTGCGCGGAACCTGACAGTCGCGGTTTGGTGGCATTGGGCTCTCTCGAGGTCGATACGCATTCCTTCCATCCTTCTCTTTTATCGGCTGACTCATTGCAACTGGACTTCTCGAGGCACGTGGCAAGGCTTCCTTTGCGTCCTGTACTCGGATTTGTTCATTTCGGTTTGTGGCCTCCTATGCGGGCTCATCCTGACCCGCTTCTATTATCGGATCCTCTTTCTTGGACATCCGACTATCACCTTCCGCAGCCCAATGCTTCGTTGGCTTTGTCTTCGACGATTCATCTGGAGGAAATTCAATCTTCCGTTGTCATGCCTCCGGTTCTCTCCCCCTCATCCCAGGGGACTCCATCGGTTCTGTCTCCACATGATGTTGGAGGGACTGCTGGAGGGACTGCTCGTGGCATTCTTGTTGGATCATCGGGGGGGGGGGGGGTTGACGCTTCCCTTGCGGTGGGGAGCTCCTCCGCCTCCCGTTTTGGGAAGAGCTACAGTAGGCGGTTTCACTCCCGCCTTGGAGACCCAATGCTTTCTTCTTGTCAGACATTGCGCTAGGCGGTGGCGGAGGCGGCAGGCCTCTCTTTAATTGGGGGACGCTCACTTGGTGTTTAATGAAGATCTTATCCTGGAATGTTCGAGGGCTCGGGGACTCTGATAGGAGGCGCGCTTTAGGGACGCGTATCTCCGAGTGGGAATGCGACATTGCATTTATTCAAGAATCGAAGCTCTCAGGGGTGGATGAAACACTGTGGAGGTCTTTCGGTGCTGGGTCTATGGATGACTTTCGATCGATGGACGCGATCGGCGTGTCGGGCGGTATCATTTTGGCCTGGCGCTCGGCGAGGTTCTCTTTCTCCTCTATGCGCGTTGGGAGACACTCTTTGTCTGTGGTTTTGTCTCGGGTTGACTCTAACGCTTCTTTGGCTCTCACTTGTATTTACGCGTCTACCTGCCATGTGACCCGGCGGGAGCTTTGGGAGGATTTACGTGAGGAGGCCTCTGCTTTTGCGGCTATTCCGTGGTTGCTGGGGGGCGACTTTAACGTCACTGTGCTCTCTAATGACCGTCCTCGGGGCCGCGGGAGGCAAGACCCGGGCTCAAAAGACTTCATTGACTTCATTCGGGATTTGGCAATGGAGGGGTTGGTGCCCAATGACATTTCTTATACTTGGAGGAACATCGTCTCCAGATCGAGGATTGATAGATTTTTGGCGAATATCAAAATGATGGAGGCTTTTCCTTTATGCGCGGTGTCATCTCGACCGTAATCTTTCTCTGACCATAGCCCAATTATTTGGGATTCTGGGGAAGAGCTCCGTCCTCGGGGTCTTTTCCGTTATGAAAGGTGTTGGCTTCTCGAGCCAAACTTCAAGGATTTGGTGAGGAACCAATGGGCTCAGACCACGTATGTGGGTTCTGCTGCCCGCCGCTTCGACCACAAGCTCGCGTCTCTCAGGAGATTCTTGGCGTCGTTCAAAAAGGACTCTCGTCTTGCCCGTGTGGTGGCACGGAAGGCGGCGGATGATGTTATTCTGCGGTTGGATCGTGTGGAAAATGGTAGAGACTTGCTCCCGGAGGAGCTGGTTGAGCGTGTTGCTGCCGCTGATTTGGTCAGAGCGGAGGACAAGAAGAGGAGCATTGAATGGCGTCAGCGATCGCGGTTGCGGTGGATTAAGGAAGGCGATGCGAATACTGCGTTCTTTCACCGGGTGGCCAGTGGTAGAAGGCGATTCAATTCTATTCATTCTCTCATGGTCAATGGCTCCCTCATCCATGGGGAGAAGGATTTGGGCGATGCTTTGGGGGCTCATTTCAAGGATGCTTTTGGGCGCCAGGTGCAGCGCTCGTGGTGGTGGTCTGGCCGGGGGGCTCCCGCTCTCTTATCGTCGGATGCGGTGGCCCTGATTAGATCGTTCTCTATGGCTGAGCTCAAGGAGGCCGTCTGGGACCTCAACGCGGACGCTGCCCCGGGACCTGATGGGTTCCCGATGGCGTTCTACCGCGACTTCTGGGATGTGGTTGCTGATGATGTTCTGGAGGTTGCTCGTGAATTTTGTGATGGTAATCGTGGATTTGACAAAATTAACAGGGCCCTTATTGTTTTGATTCCAAAGTCTCCTTCGGCCAATCGCATCGAGGACTTTCGCCCAATATCTATTTCCAATGGGATCTATTTGATAATCGCTAAGGTCTTGGCCAAGAGGCTGGCTCCCCTTCTCGACTCGCTGATTTCGCCTTCACAGGCTGCATTTGTTCGTGGGCGGCAAATTACCGATTGCTTTGCGGTGGCTTCTGAGATGATCGAGGCTTGGAGGAAGACTTCTACGAAGGGGATTCTTTGGAAGATCGATTTTGCTAAGGCCTACGACTGCCTTGATTGGCGCTTCCTGTGGTCGGTTCTGAGGCGGAGGGGATTCCCGGAGGCTTGGATCTCTTGGGTGCGGCGTTGTGTGACCACGATCTCCCTATCCGTTCTTCTCAATGGTTGCCCGATCGGGGGCGTCTTTCATGTTCCCCTCATTCAGTTCGCTGACGACACTATTTGCTTTATCGAGGGTGGTCCCTCCGAGGTCTCCGGTATGGCTACTACCCTTCAGCTTTTCAACGAGGTCTCGGGCCTATTGATCAATGGGACTAAATCTAAGGTGGTTCCATTCGCTATGCCGCAGGCGGAGGTCTTGGAGTGCGGCCGGCTGCTGGGCTCCTCCCCTGGAGGGCTCCCACTTGATTACCTTGGCCTGCCTTTGGCTGTGGGCCGCGCTCGGATTCGAGATTGGAAGGTGGTGGTGGAGAAGATGGAGGCTCGCCTGACCGGGTGGCGCGCGGCTCTTTTATCCAGGGGTGGGCGGCTGGTTCTTCTCAAAGCGGTGTTATCCTCAATCCCAATCTACTTCTTATCGGTACGTGGTATGCCTAAGGGGATTCGGGTGCGGTTGGAGAAATGTATGCGGGGTTTCTTATGGGGAAGGAAGGGGGAGGGGAGAAGGGGGGCGCATTTGGTGGGGTGGGGTGATGTTACGAGGCCCAAGCGGGAGGGGAGCTTGGGAGTGAGGCGGGTGGACGCGGTTAATGATGCCCTTTTGTTAAAATGGGCTGCACAGGTTTGGGGTAGTGAGGATAACTTCATGTTGAATATCCTGAGGGAGACGTTGGGGATGGAGGTGATGAACGTTACTCGGGGGAGCTCCCCCGTTCAAATTTCTACTTTTTGGCGTGGGGTGTTAAATGTTTTTAATCGTAACCGCTCCCTTTTTAAACCTATGTTGGGCAAGGGGAACTCGTTTCGTTTTTGGACCGATGATTGGTCGGGGAGTGGTGCTTTCAAGGATATGTTCCCTCGTTTGTACGCTTTGGTGGACGACAAAGACGCTTCCGTGGCCTCTTGCTGGGACGAGGGCTGTTGGTGCCCTAGGATTACTGCGAATTTATCGGATCAGCGATTGGACGACTTCATCTCCTTGATGGATACGCTTGCGGATGTTATCAAGCCCAATGAAGGCCGGGACCATTGGGCTTGGAAGGATGGCCCCTTCTCTACAAGGAAGGCATACTTGGCTCTTGTTCCTAGCACTCTGGGGGATGACACTAGTCTTGTGCGTGATTGTAGATTTTTTTGGGGGCTCAAGCTACCTGAGCGCATTGGCATATTCCTGTGGCTTCTTCGCAGAGGGAGACTCTTAACTCGTGATCGTTGTGCAACTTTGTTTCCCAATGTTGGGCACAATTGCGGGTTGTGCGACACAGAGCGGGAAACCATTGAGCACCTTTTCTTCGAATGTGGGCGTGTTCGTGCTCTTTGGGACGACCTGGGCTGGATCAATATCGCGACCTTTGCTTCCTTCTGCGAGAGCTTGGTGACTTCCAGGGGCAGGCCTAGGAGGGAACTGCTGGATCCGATTACACGCTTGTGGAGCATCTGGTTGGGGAGGAATGACGCCCTATTCGCAATCCAGCGTTTCTACAGGGAAAATATTTCTATTCTTGCGACGCGTCTTGTGGTTGATTGGTCTTCTGGGTAGACCGGGATTTGCTTCTTGCGGGGGGTACTTCTTCTCGGATGCCCCCCCGGGTGTTGTTTCTGGTTTGAACTTTTCTTCTCTTCTGTAAATATTCTTCACGCTTCCTTTTTAATACATTGGGGTGAACACCATCGAGTGTATCCCCCTTTTTTGAGCGTAAAAAAGAAGAAGAGCTAGAATCTACTTCCCATTCAAACTCAACAGAATAAAACGAGTGAGCATGTATACTTGAAATGGATGTAGAAGGTGCATATGTAGTAGCGTTGTTACAGTCTCAGCTTCTATGTCGGTGAAGGTGGAAGGTGTCTGACTAAAACATCTAAATATACCATCAAGATTGGTGCGAGATAAGCTCAGTGTTTCACAATATGTAGTCGTCCAAGCACTGGGGGACTGCATGTGCTTAGTCCAGCATGTCTTTTCTATGTGACTTGTCCCGCTACAAAAGATGCGCATGATTTTACCCCTGTCAGTAGAGCTAGTAAGTCAAGTCTGATCACTAGAACCGCTCTGCCTCGTGGTAAATATGCCACAACCTCTGTAATGACCTCCAATTGAAACTGCAGAAGTCTAAGACTTTAATGTCTTCAATTGCTGGGGGAGATTTAGGTGATTCGTTTGTTCTATATCTCCTTCAGGATAGGTAATGCAGTGCATGTCATCACCTGATTTCAAGTTGCATGGTAAGTTGGTTTCATCCCATTAAGGTAAGTCATCATTACTAAATCCTTTCAAGCCACCTTTTACGCCGGGCCACCTTTTACGCCGGGCATGTACCGATAGACCTTAAGGAGTTGTACTTCTTACTCACGCATTCAGCTGCGAGGAGTATCAAGATTGCAATAAATAGTCGACTTGGCCTTTTAGTGGGGGGAAGGAAGTTTGCGACTCGACTAGTCACTAGTCGGCCGACTAGTCTGCCGTTATTTTGCAACTGAACTGTGTTTTATTTCTTTTTCTACTTTTTGATAGGGCAAACTTAATGTAAGATGCTTAATTTTTGAGTGTTTTTTATTTCATTATGATAATATAGAAATACACAAATTATGTAAATATATAGGAATATATGCATAAAAAATATATCTATATTTACAATAATTAAATAATACAAAACCAACTATAGTTTGACTAAGTCCATTTAGTCGTCCGAGGGCTGCTTAATCCTTGGTGGCCCGGCCAACCGATTACCGTCAGCCGACTTTTACAACCTGGAGTAGTATTGGCAGGAGTTTTTCGAATGTAACACTAATTACAACTTTCTCTGCTTTTGCAACCTCGACTGAGCACCGACTACCAATTATGCATAGGGTCATAATAAGTCTGGAAAGTTAACTCACATTCGTCTCTTGCTAATGTAGCGCTGTCATGTTATTCCAGGTCACATATGTCGTGTCCTAGTAGATCATCTTGTTTGCAATATGAGGAATGGCCCTACTCAGTAGCTAAGTGCATATCATGCCATTGTCCTCGTCCCACGTTGCATACTTGTTTGTCTTGCTCTCTGATGTTGGCTCCGACAATAGATACTGCTTCCTCTAACTTCTAACTGACATCAAGTGTCATCTAGTTTGATGAACTGACCAAAACAGATTTGTCGTACTACCCTTGTCCATCACATGCAATTCACTTTGGATCCTGGACTCCCTGACATCTCCTACGGCAGATTCACACACCAAACATGAAAAATAGACTTAAAATAACCTAGAACATGACATTACCCGTGGCAAGACAAGGCAAGAGGGTGTTTGGCAGTGTGCAGGGGCAACAATGGCAGTATCATGGGTGGGCAGCAGTGCCACTGGGGGGCCTATAGCTATGCGGTGTGGTGGGAAAGAGGCACGGTGCCACAAGGTGAAGGAGGGGTGCATCTGTATGGCATGGCAGTGGCAGTGCCACTGATGGTAGCACATGAGGTGTGGCACCGCTACACAAAGGTGGCGATGGGGGCGGCGCAGCAGTGGTGCCTCTGTGTAGAACCTTGGGGGAGGAATTATCTCTAATATATATGGCAGAGACCCATACTTTTTTTAAGTCACTCAACTCTTTATGAACTGATATTGTTTGGACAGTTTGGATGACATGAAATCTGGGATTGTTCTCCAAATTGTATTGTATGCCACTAGCTTGTGTCACTGCTGCCAGTATAAATTTTCTATGATTTAAGGGCTACTAGGAAGTTACTCTGATCTTTTTATGTATAATGACTGTAGAGACTTATGTTATATGATATTATGTACCGTTTCTTATTTTCTGTTTATTTTCTGGACTCTTATGTATTTTACCCATGGGGTCTCTCTATATAAGAGAGCCTAGAGTTCTATGGAATAACAAGTCACTCATTTCCACCAACATGGTATCAGAGCCAAAACCCTAATCATACCCTCTTAAGCCCGCCGCCCACGCCGCCCACCCTCTCTCTTCTCTCGGCGGCACACCCTCTCTCTTCTCTCGGCGACGCCGCCCGCCTCCGCTAGGCCCCTCCATGCCCGCCAGGCGCCCGCATCCCTTCTCCCGGCCTCCGCCGGTCCTCCGCCTACCACAGGCAGGCCCCGCTCGGTCTAGCCAGGCACCGCCGGACAACCCCCCAGCCCTTCGAAGCCCTCCGCCGGACCTGTCCTCCGGCCCCGTCGACCGCCGAGTCCCTGCCAGCCTCTTCAACACTCGTTGGCCGATATTATGACATGGATTTAAGTGCATAAAGTCTACATATGCACTCAAATTCTATCCGGTTGATGTAGACACCGTCTCTTGTCTACAAACCCTAGTTTTCATCTCTGGCTAAATGTCAGAAAGTAAAGTTGATATGCCCTCCATAGGCACCTTCAAAGGTCCTGCGCCAATAGTCAAGATGGATGGGACGAACTATGAGCTCTGGGCGATGCAGTTCATGAGTCTCATGAAGTCTAACGGCAAGAAGCATATACTTACCGAGGATGAACCAACAGAGAAGACTGGGATCTATGCCTCTTGGGAGGTCGATGATTCTTATGCCAATGTTTGGCTATCAAGCACACTGTCGATGGAGATTGCCAATGATGTCCTACATCAGCCCACTGCCAAGGCAATGTGGGATATTCTGGCCGCTACATATTCCCAAGTGCGGAACGAGACCAAGATGTTACAGCTCCAGCATGATATATTCACGATGAAGCAGAATGGGCGGCCACTTCACTCATTATACACGTCCCTGAGAGGGATGTTCGAGAAACTGTATAGCACCATACCACTCACGGCAACTCTAGAGTAGCAGAAGACCTTTCGGAATGCTACCATGGTGGGCGTACTACTTGCAGCGCTCGATCCTGAGTATGAGGCAGCCCGCTCACAGATACTGGCCGATGCTGTCATTCCTCCTATGGAGGACGCTTACCGGAGGCTCACTCGCATATCTGTTTCTTCCAGCAAATCTACTCCACCTCCATCGGCGATGGTGGTATCGCGTGGGAGAGGTGGTCAGTCTTCTGGTCGTGGACGTGGACCTCGTGGACGAGGAGGTTGCTTTCGCCAGCCGTGTTCATTCTGTCATCGTACAGGCCACTCGGAGGATACATGCTACTCTAAGCATAGGTTTCCAGCAAGTATGGGAGAAGACAAGATAAATAGGGGGAAAACAAAACATACTTGCGGCTTTTCAAAATTTTTTTTAATAAGCCGTCACACATTTTTTTAAAACGTGTTTTTTTAAAGTCGTTTCAACCAATTTTTTTTACAGCTTTTGCATCAAATTTCTTTCTTTTTTTTTTGAAATTGCGTACGGCTTTTTTTTTGCTACATGTACGCGCCTTTTTTTGTTGCAAACATATCTCTCTTTTTTTTTGACTTGCAACCTCCCCCTCTTCTTTTACACGGTTAAACATGACCCTCTACTTTGATGTTTTTTTTAAATAAAACACAACCCCCTTGGCTTTCAACATTTTTTTTAAAGACGTGCCCCCCTTTTTTTTCATTTCCCCTCCTTTTTTTTTATATCATAGATTTTTTTTTAATCCACACGGCACTCCCCCTCTCCTTTCTTTAATAACACTCGGCCCATACTTCTGGGCCCAAACAGTGACCCCCCCTTTTTTTGGAAGACTGCCCCCCTTCCTTTTAATAAGGTGGGCCATCGGGCCGCCCCCTTTTTTTTCCCTTGACTATTGCTAGGGTTCTCAACAGAACCCCTCTCTTGTGAAGCACAGACGCCCTTCCCCCCTAAAGGGTTCTCTTAGCGTCGTCTGGAAAATCGAAGATCATCGCGCCGCCTGCAAGCGTGAAGGGCGCCGCCTGTTGCGCCTGGCGATCGGGGAGGAGCACTGTGGCCTGGAGGGGAGAGAAGGCCTCTGCCATGAAGACGGTATGCCTGAGCATGTGCCTGCGCCGCCTTGCAAGATTGGGAACGAAAGGGCTGTGCGCAGAACATCGCACCGCCTTGCGTGAGTTGGAGAGTATATGGAGGAAGCGCGCGGTCAAAGGAGCATCGCCTGGGCATGCACGCGCTTCGAGGTTGCGCCGTCGCCTGGGCATCGACTCTGGACTTCGCACGCAGGGGGCTCGCGTGACATGCTGGATCGCACGCCTCGTGGAGCACTGACGCCTGCGCGATGGGGCTTTGCGCACGCCTCGCCGTTGGAAGGGGTGCGGCAGGAGCGTGGGCGGCGCTGCCACTAAGAGCTCCTCGAGGATGGTTGCGCGGTCTATGCGCGCCTGAGAGGACATCGCGGCCTGTGCGCGTCTGAGAGAACATCGAGGTGCGGCTGCATCGCTTGTCTGCCACCTAGAATCGTTGGGGGTGGCATACGCAGTTCCTACCAGAACCCTAGATCTGGAAAAATGGAGACCCGTACTGGAGAATCGGCAAGGGGCTGCAGCGTGACGGTCTGGATTTGCAGATCTAGGGTTTTAGAAAACCCCTACAGATTTTTGAATCTCTCGTAACACGAATATATTCTTCAAAAACAATCTTTAAGAATCGAATCTCTAAAAATGAACAACATGAAAACTCCGAGAATCGAACCGCTTTGATACCATGTTTGAAAATAGGAAGCGGAAGCAGAAACATGGATAAAAGATAAACAAGAATAAGAATGCGGGATTTAACGTGGAACCCTACTCCGTGAGAAGTGGGATGAAACCACGGGAGAAGCCCTCAAAGGGGCATGTTATGCATTGCACTTTTCTCAATGGATACAGGAGGTCTGGGGCTCCTTATATAGCCTCCACAGGGCCTCCAAGTCCCACCATTGGATGATGTGGGACTAAACAACTGGATGGGTAAATGGATTTTGGAGGTATCCATTTACCCGTCTACAACTCAATAGGCGCAATACCAAATACTCCAACAAGCATCAGCGCGTGTAGCCGAGCATGTCATGTCTCAGTCGGCACCCACTACAGATAACCGATTCGAAGAGCTTGTGGCACGTCTACGAGATATTATGCCTCAATCGTCTATTGATTCTCCAGGTGGATCTTCAGATGTCGCTGCTACAGCTTCTGCTAGTTCGTTTGCCGCTCCCAGTACCTCAGGTAGTGCCACTGCCTTTACATCTTGTCATGATCTCTCCGATTGGATTATAGATTCTGGCGCCACACATCATCTCTGCCGTGACAGAGAGAGACTTGAGTCATACAGGGCCATCCCATCTGGCCGCTCAGTGTTGATAGCAGATGGGACTCATTCCCCCATCATTGGACTGGGGGAGATCACCTTATCATCTTCTATGCATCTACAGAATGTTCTACATGCTCCTGAGTTCTCCATGAATTTGTTATCTATTAGTTAGATTACGAAGGATTTGCACTGTCGTGCTATATTTGACCCCTCATCTCTCATTTTTCAGGACATACTAACGGGCAGGGTGATTGGTTGTGGCTCTGAGCAGAATGGTCTCTATTGTCTGGTCCGGAACTCTTATGCTGGCGTCTCTTCACATTCAGCCGGATCAGTCTCTCCGTACACCTGGCATCTTCGCTTTGGCCATCTCCCGCTCCAGAAAATGCGACATCTCTTGCCTCAGATCTCTCCTAGTTCATCATTTCGTTGTGAAGCGTGTCAGTTGGGAAAGCATCATCGGTCTAGCTTTCCTCGTCGTCAGAGTCGGAGCAGTAGCTCCCCGTTTGAGTTGTTTCATATTGATATTTGGGGTCCGAGCCGTGTACCTGATCATCAGGGACACATGCTTTATCTAGTTTTGGTGGATGACTTTTCTCGTGTATCTTGGATCTTTCTTTTAAAGAATAAATCTGAAGAAGGAGATGTTATTAAAAATCTGATTAATGAAGTGCAGAATGCTTTTACTATCAAATATGTTCGTACAGATAATGCATTGGAATTCTGCACCCGTTCTCTCTCTCAGTTTCTTTCGTCTAAGGGTATTATCCACCAAACCACCCGTGCTTACACATCTCAACAAAATGGCGTGGAAGAAAGAAAGCATCGTCACCTTCTTGACATCACTCGAACCCTTCTTATCTAGAGATGTGCGCCTATCACTTTCTGGGGGGATGCTGTCCTTACAGCCTGCTACCTGGTCAATCGCATGCCATCATCTGTTCTTGGTGAGAAAACTCCTCTTTCCATGATTTTCCCTGATAAGGAATTATTCTCCCTTACTCTCGTGTCTTTGGTACTGTTGCCTTTGTTCATCACTTATCTCCTGGACTTGACAAACTCTCTCCTAGAGCTGTCAAGTGTGTCTTTGTAGGTTACTCTCGGACTCAGAAGAGTTATCGTTATTATGACCCCATAAACCAGAAATATTTTGTCAGTGCTAATGTTACATTTTTTGAGTCCGTTATGTACTTCTCCCCTGCAGGTGACAGGTTGGTCTCGTCCACTACCAATGATGACGTCTATGTTCCTCCTCCTCCTAGTTTGAGTTCATCTGAGTTCAATCCAGCTCTTGTTGCTACGACACCACCACCACCACCATTGCCACCTCCACAACCACCTATCCCACCTTTACCTAAATTCTATACACGTCGGTCAGGTCCTGCTCAGACTACACGTCAGGTACCCATCACGCCTCAGGTATGTTCAGATGGCATTACTAATGATGGGTCAAATATTGTACATGTGCAGGATTCTTCATTGCAGGAGGAGGCTGCACCATCCAGTACAGAGGACAACGATCTTGATGTTCCCATTGCTATTCGGAAGCAGAAACGGACTTGCGTGTCTTATCCTTTTGCTTCCCAGGTGTCCTTTCACCACCTTACAGGCGACTTTCAGAGGTTTGCTGCGACTTTGTCTTCTGTGGATATACCGGACTTATCAAGAATCTATGAAGATTGATTGCTGGCGACTGGCTATGGAAGAAGAGATGCGTTCTTTACAGTCTCGTGGTACATAGAGCTTGGTTAATGCTCCATCTGACGCATCCATTGTTAGCTGCAAGTGGGTATTCACAGTTAAATACCATGCAGATGGCAGTCTTGATCGGTACAAGGCACGACTTGGTGCGAGAGGTTTCACACAAACCTATGGTGTGGACTATATGGATACATTTTCTCCAGTGGCTCGTCACTCTACTCTTCGCATTCTTTTATCGGTTGCTGTGGTACGTGACTGGACTATATCTCAACTTGATGTCAAGAATGCCTTCTTGTATGGAGATCTGCAGGAGGAAGTCTACATGCAGCAGCCTCCAGGGTTCACTGCTGAGGGGGAGAATCATATGTTGTGTAGACTTCACAAGGCGATTTATGGCCTTAAACAGAGTCCAAGGGCATGGTTCTAGAAGCGTTCCCACCTAATTGAACAACAGGGATTCAAAAGATCAAATGTGGATCAATCGTTGTCCATTCAGAAGACTTCTACAGGTACGGTTGTCATCATGGTCTATGTTGATGATATTCTGGTTACAGGAGATGACGTTCAGGGAATAGAGAGGGCAAAAGCATTCCTGGGCCGTCAGTTTGTCATGAAGGACCTTGGTACCCTAAGATACTTTCTAGGGTTGGAATTTGCCAGGAATGCACAGGGTCTGGTGATGACCCAAAGGAAATACATTACAGATTTTCTGATTGAAACAGGCATGGGTGGATGTAGACCATTGAGTACTCCTATGGATCCGAGCATGAAACTGTATGACAGTGATACTGCAGAAGTGGATAAGAGGAGATATAGAGAAATGGTTGGTAAGCTCCTTTATATCACCATAACTCGACCCGATATTGCTTTTGCAGTAAGCCGGGTGAGTCAATTTATGGAGCAACCAAGACAAGTTCATATGGATGCCATATACATGATACTGAGGTATCTGAAGTCTTCTCCAGGCTCAGGGTTGCTATTTCGAAAGAGCACAGATTTATCTATTTCAGCGTGTGCAGATGCAGATTATGCAGGGTGTCCTAAGAATTCCTTGGTCTTTCGTTCTGTCATATTCCGGAGAACGTATCCCCTCCCAACGTCTCCACCGCGAAAGTCTACTTTAGGATTCGCCATTTTTGTTGGGAGCTCTTTGGTTTCTTGGAAAAGCAAGAAACAAACTGTTGTGGTAAGGTCTAGCGTTGAGTCTGAATATAGGGCCATGGCGCAAGCAAGCACGAAGATGATGTGGGTTCGTGCTGTACTAGAAGATCTACATATAGTTGTGCCTTTACCCATGCAACTTCAGTGTGATAATCAGGCAGCATTGTTTATTGCCAACAATCCAGCATTTCATGAATAAACAAAACATATCGAAGTAGACTGTCACTACACGAGAGATATAATCCAGAGAGGCTTGATATCCACGTGTCACGTTAGCTCATAGGATCAGACTGCCGACATATTTACCAAGCCGCTGCTCAGAGGACCCTTTCAAAGATGCTCTTCCAAGCTGAGCATGATAGACATCTATGCTCGATCTTGAGGGGGAGTGTAGAGACTTATGTTATGATATTATGTAATGTTTCTTATTTTCTGTTTATTTTCTGGACTCTTATGTATTTTACCCATGGGGTCTCTCTATATAAGAGAGCCTAGGGTTCTATAGAATAACAAGTCACTCATTTCCACTAACAATGACACTCATTTTTTCCACGGCATATATCTTTTTTATTCATATGATCATGTCATTGCAAAGTAGATACTATTTGCGACCATGCTAATGTACTACATTAGTAGCTGTTGGTATGATATATAGCATTAGCTAGAGCCATCTGTGAAAAAAGCTAAATATTTCAAAATTTCAACTCGTAAACCAAGCAAGAAATGAAGTCTGGTATGGCCGCTTAGTGGTTGGTTGGTTGGTTGGTTGAGCATTGAGCTTTCCAGTAAAGGACAATAGTTCAAATCTTATATGTAAAAGAACAGGTGGCGTGACTCTTGAGCTGCCTGCTTGAGGCACGTCCTCATACTACATTGATGGTAAGCTGAAGAAAGCAGGAAACTACCGTGTTGTGAAGTCTTGGACATCTTCTTGCCTCCAACATGCAAGTTTTTTCACATATTAATTACATCATACTCTGAAAGATCTATTGCATGTTTTGCAGTGACAATAAATAGAATATCAAATAGAAATATTGTGCGTCTTGGAGAGTTGTACGTCATTAATCCATGGAAGATTTTTTTTCCTGTTTCCGACTTTGCACGTATCATGCTCTGAAAGATCTATTGCATGTCCTGCAGTGAGAATAAATAGAATATCAAGCAGAAAGATTGCACGTCATGTCTTGGAAAATTCTTCTGTATTTAGCAAGCTTGCTGGTGATGCTCAACTGGAGAAAAGACAAAAAGACCATCCTTCTTCGAGATTGTCATCAAAGCAAATGATTTTTATTGCATCTTCAACATTCCTTATTTGTTGCATCTTTCTCTGTCCTTGTTTCCAAGCCAAAATGAGGGATAATCCACATGAGTCCATATCTCCTGGAAAACTAAACCAAGGTGAGCTATATTATACTTCATTATTACATTTCTTTTGTTGATCTTATCATCGTCCATGCTTTAGAATAAGGATTTTTTACGAATATTTGGTTCTTTTCACTCAACAACATTACAATCTTTATTTAGAGAAGTCGACCTATTCGATTTTTTTAACTCATAAGTCCAATATCATAAGCCCGATAGTAGGGGGTTCAAGTAACCCCTTTATTTCATCAAAAATTTTACAAAGAGACTCCTTTAAGAGGTACTCATGTAAAGCAAAGGGAAATTAAAACAAAAAATGAAATGACTAGAAGTTACAGCATTTTTCCAGAAACACAATGCATCCTCCATGTCTGAATCAGGTCTTCCTTGCACCTGCTAGTAAACAGAGAAAGGGAACAAAAGTTTAACGGTGCTTTTTGTTGCGTTTAGGTGGTTGTACTAAAACTCCACATTTTTATCAAGAAGGTAGCTCAATGGAACATCAGCAACAGTAATACCATCCAGATCTAATCCGCCCCCAAACAACTGAATTCCTTTGCCTCATGATAATAAATCTTTTGCAATTGAGACTCTCCAAACTCGACAGCCAACCTTTTAGCAGGCATTAATAGTTTATGATTCGTAGCATACAAGCAATAGAGTGTCCTTCAGCAGCATAATATATGCCATCATATATTTGATGTTAATTCTCAAGAGCTGAGAATCATTTTTTATTCTCAAACTACAAGGCCATGTGCTACAAATGCATCATCTCCCTAAGCAGTCTTGATTCGGATCTGGCAATATTCATTCTTGTAATGTCTTAGATGTATTACATCCAAGTTCTAACAGATAAGGTCAGCACAGTTCCTAAAAGTTTAAAAATCATTCATATCTCATGTATCTCGTGTACTTCTTGATTTGAGGTCCAGAATTTTGAAGTATTTCATCCTTTTGCAGCAAACTTCAATCCAATAATTAATATGGTCAAGAAAACCACAACAGAACCCACTTAGATGGTATAGTGATAGAAACAGTGAGCTCCCACTCCAATGACCAGGGTTCCAATCCCACCATCCCCTCTTAACTAGTAAAAAAAAAGAAAACCGCAGCAACGACGAGAAATTTCAACAAAACCATGAGAAAAAAAAGAAACAAAACCATTAAGAAAGATAGACGGCAAAACTTTTGTGCTCATATCCAATGATGAGTGCACTTCCTACAAACCTAGCCAAGGAATAATCCAAACTATATTCTATCCTCCTTTAAATTCAAAATCCAAAGCAAAAAGTTATTTTCCATTTTGTATGATCCATAAGATTCTCAAGATAGATCCCTTCACTATGTTGTGAATTCTCTAAATCTTAGTCATTGGAACTGATTAAAAACTCCGTTAAGCATAGGGTAGTAACAACCATCAGTGGTTATACATAAAATGAATGAACCGGAAGCTTAATAAAGATAGGGGACTTATATTTTTGTATAGATGTGTGCACTTTTCATATCCCAAGCCAAAAAACATCTACCCTATTTGTAAATCTTGCTCATTGCTTAAGCAAAAGAGTGGTTTTTCCTTATGAACTTGTAAACCGTTGGTCTAAATTTCATTTTAAAACACATTAGTTTGTCTTTTTCCCAAATCATTAACATACTAGTTATAAGAATAAAAGATACGTTATTCTACCTTAATGTGGGTATACATTTCAAATCAAGTGTAATTTACCTCAAGCTACTAAGGTATTTCATATAGACACTAGGCACATGACTTTGCTTAGTTTGTTGATCCATGTTCTGCAGTACAAAGATGGCACAATTTTCTTCGTGAAGGGTGGTATTCATGTGGTGATTGGGATTGCTAATATGCTTGAGCTCTTTACAGCCATTTGCAAACTTGGAATTAATGGAGACAAGCCCATTTTTTTTCCATTTAGGATGGTAGAGGTGGAGATGGAGGTACGCAGAGTTGCATTGTCATCCCAATGCGGGTCCCTTCCAATCAACCACTTGGGCTTGCCTATGACCTGTGTTTGTCTGCGGCTATTGGGTTAGTTACCCTTGGCAGAGAGGCTTGAAAACAAGCGTGCAGATTCGAAGGATACATGTTTCTCGAGAGGTTGTCTCTTAGCATTCCTGAAGGCAGTTTTGTCTGTATTGTGAATCTTCTTCCTTCCCTTGAGCCTGCTCCCGATTGGTATTTGTGGGCGGTTGGGGAATGTAGTGCTTCTTCTGGTCGAGCTTGGATGCCTCGTAAGGCATTCGATTGGGTAGCTGGAGGGCAAAGATATTGTCTAAGACTAATGGAGGTCTAGGTGTCATGATTCGAGATGCAATGAACCTAGTATTGCTTGCAAAATTGGTCTCCCAGGCATGGGGTAGTGGGTTCGACTTGCTCTATTCTCTGGTGTGGAAGATTTACGATGTTTTTGGGGTGGGGGAGACTCTTATGGCAAACTATGTTGGTCACCCTAGAACTTCTGGAGGTGTGGTTTCTCTATTATTGTAACGTCCCGGGCTTAGGTCCCCAGTCCGTTAGCGGAGCATTACTGGCCCTAACAACCTCTTGGGATCGTGCCCATGCGGATCCGATTAACCACCCCCAAAATGCTCAAGCCGGGTTGTTCGGTAGTAAGCCCCTTCACTATTTATCCCACCCGGAATTTTTTGTGTTCCACGGTATGGGACATTTGTTTGGGGTTTTACAACCTCCCCCACTTATATTTGCAACGTCCTCGTTGCGACATGGCACATCACTTCTTCCCAGTGACAGTGGCGGCTGCACGCTCCGGGTAGCCATTTCCTCCAACCTCTTGTAGGGGCGGCTCCACCTCTCGGGTAGCCCTTTCCACTGTCAGAGGGTGTTCGGCTCTGATACCATTTGTAACGTCCCGGGTTTAGGTCCCCAGTCCGTTAGCGGAGCATTACTGGCCCTAACAACCTCTTGGGATCGTGCCCATGCGGACCCGATTAACCACCCCCAAAATGCTCAAGCCGGGTTATTCGGTATTAAGCCCCTTCACTATTTATCCCACCCGGAATTTTTTGTGTTCCACGGTATGGGACATTTGTTTGGGGTTTTACAATTATCACCCAAGGCTTTACTTCCTTCAGACCCGTGTTTGGAAATGGTGGTATCTTTCGATTTTAGCAGAATGAGAGGATCATGCATGGTACCTTCCGTTCTCGGTTCCCTCAACTTTACTATAACAATCAATTGTGACTTGTTGGTTGCGAGAGCCTGGAGTGGTGGACATGGTGGCTTTTATTTTGTCTGGAACTTTTGAGCGGTGTTTGGTCGAATTCATGGGGATGTCGGAATCTATCTCATAGTTTTTTGGTCTGTAGGATCACTTGATATGGAATGATGGTCACTTCATGGCATATAAGGTGTTCAATGCCCTGGTGGTTTTTGATCATAGGATTTTTCCATCGTCATTGGGGAAGATCTATGGCTAGAAGGTTCCGCAGGTGGCCAAGGTTTTCATTTGTCTATTTGGGAATGGTCATTTACTAACTAGGGTTCGGAGGCCGATTTTATTCGGGGGTTGGTGGCATCTGCTAGTGTTGTGAGTTGAAGTTGGAGTACTTGGACCACTTTTTTTTTCTATCGTACATCGTTGGAAATTTAATTGGAGACAGGTCTGGCCAATATTGATGTAGACTATGCTCGTACCTTATGGGAGTTTGTTGGTTTCTCTTGGGTAGTCTCCATAGCCAATAATGTTCAGGCAGGTGCCATCCTTTGGGTATTGTGGTTGGCAAGAAGCGGCATCATTTTTAACATGGAGAGATTCTATGTAGAGAACCTGCTGCCTCATTCCAAGATTCTCTATTGAATCTTAGTCTTTGTAATATTGTTCTTAAGTTGTAAATTTATAGTTTTTTTTTGGGTGCCCATCTTTATGATGTTGCACCTTTTTCCTTAAAAAATAGCATCAGTCCATAAAGTTTTGGGACCTTAATCTGAGTAAGGAGAGTACACATGCCAAGAAGATGATGACATCTTCTTTCAGCAATATCATTATGCTATGAGGTGTAGGCACATGATGTCTGATATATAGTTGCCTGGAAATCCAAGAAACTGATTAAATCTTTCTGCATAAATTTGAGAGCATTACTGGATTAAAGTATTTTAATGCTAGAAGAAAAATAAGTCTTGATCTTTGCAAAGGTCTTGAAAACATGATCTCCGATCGTTACTTTATCAGGTAGACCTGTGAAGTCCGACTATAGTCATCAACAACAACAAAGTATATGTGACGTGTAGTAGTGTAAAGGGGAAGGGGCCCAAACATCACAGTGAACAGTATCACACACAGACGACCTTCGTGGCTTTCTTCGAGTAAAAGAAGTCACGTGATGCTTCTCGAACTTCCAAGCCTCGCATTTGAATGGCTTCAGAGAGCTCATTTCAGAGAACATCTGGGAGAGAGCACTAGTGGAAGAATATCCAAGGTGTAGATGCCAGAGATAAAGATCGATGGAAAAGATGTTGCACCAGCGAACATGGAATTATCTGAGACACTAAGATAATAGAGTCCACCCTTCTCAAAACTACCATATAAAACCTACAGAGTCTCAAAATGGCATTACAATGCAGCTCTACACAATGAACATACAACAAATTTAAAGATAAATACAGAGCACAATGTACACCCGAGAGTTTAAGTCTGGAGGAGAAACCATTCTGCCAGCAATAGTATTGTAAGAAAGATATTTATTGTGATCAATTTAACTAATTTCACATAAGTAGACGGCTGAGAAGAAGAAAGAGAGCTACCATCACCCGTTAAATCGTTTGAAGACCCTGAGTTAATAATCCACCGATGAGTAGGAGCAAATGCAACATTAACCATAGTAATAATGAGTCCGGTAAATATAGCAGCAGCTATAGCAGGGAAATGCACAAATATTATGCTGAGTCTGAGCTATAAGGTCATTTCTAAGAAGTTGCATAAGAGGATGGTAATCGTCAATAAATTTGGGTGCCAGAAGTTGGAGTGAGATAGTTGAGGCAATAATTTTACCTCTAAAGAGAGACTTAAAGATCTTGTAGTCATTGTGTAGAGGTATAAACAAGTAGCATGCAATTTAATATCTCAATCACCACATAATAAAAATCCAAGTAAAGATAAATCTCGTAAAGCACAAGAAAAGATGACTTTCATAAATCACTACATAGTATGGAGGTTGTGTTATTGGAGGCGTAGGGCTCTCTAGGGCCCACTAGAAGGCTCGATGAGGCAGCGTTGGGGGTGCACGGCCCATTTGAGGGTAGCACTAGAGGTGTGTGGCTGCTCCTAAGCATGATGTTGGAGGCTTTGAAGGCAATACATGGAGGAGAGAGAAAGGTGTAATTATGGCTTCTAGGGTTTTAGGCAAGAGAAGCTCAAGGCTTCAACATCAGGCCGTCGCTCTAATACCAATTGGAAAAACAATAGGCTAGAATGGGATGATCTCTTGTTGAATGGAAAAACCCTAAAACCCAAAAGGTTGAAAGTATAAAGAAGTCTTCAACGGGATGTAGAGAGCTAAAAATAGATGTCAATACAAGAAGACATCAATTACATCCCCGTGATAAATTTGTTGCATATAGGAGAAAACAAATGGTCAAATACAACTAAAAAATTTAATGGACAAGGAAACGTAACCAAAGCTACAAGGTTGTAACAATGTGAATCATCTTTGTGGTGGGTGATGCTAAGGTTCTTTATGCTAGCCAAGTGGTCATCATACTCAACCTATGATATGGCGGTCATCTGATTTTGACTGTCTTTATATTTGACAATGATTTTACTAGTAGGAGATTTAACATGCTTCTTCCAACAAGTCTCCTTTATATGATGCAAATGCTAACTAGGCATCATAAGAAAGGAAAAGACAACAATACCTGTGAGGAGGTTACAATATATGTATGTATGTATCACTCAATACTCCCCCTCAAGCTGGAGCTTATATAATCTCCGTTGTAGCATATCTGTAATCGGTTTTCTTGCTAGTTGAATAAATTGTGGTGGGTTCCAATCTTGGGACTACACCCTCGTTCCCCTAAAAAAAGCTGGAGCTTATATATCAACCATGCTCAACTAGTTGTAGCACCTTTCGGATTGAGCATGCACAAGAGGCTTGGTAAACATATCAACGTTCTTATCTTCTGAAGCCACACTAGAGGTACATAGTAGCCCACTTTGTATCAGATTTTGGTTATAGTGATAGTCAACTTCCGCGTGTTTTATTCACGTATGTGACATTTGATTATTTACTATATGCATAGGTGCTCTATTGTCAGATATGAGGTCCAAAACTGCAATAGTAGTGATTTACAGGTCTGCAAGTAGAGAACGAATCCATAATAATTTTGTTGCTACATGTGCCATTGCCCTGTATTCACACTATGCACTAGAATGAAAAATCGCATCATGTTTATTGTTTCTCAAGGTAATGAGAATGCTTCTCCCGAGTAATCAGATTGTCATGGATTGCTGGGCCAAAAGCTGCTAATCTCTTGGATCCAATTGGCATTGTATGGAGGAGAGATCCAATATTGTGGGGTTAGTCTCTTTGGTTGGCCATTGGCATTGTATGAACTTGGATCCATGTCTCATGCTTTTATTCTAGTATATCTTTTCTTGGTTTTGTGTGCTTCCCACCTTTTGTGCTAAGCCTCTGACTCCTTCGATATAAGCTCATTGTTTTTGACTCTCCATAATATTCATAAATTAATTTGTCCATAACTCGGTTCATGCCATTTTGACTGGGCCAAAAAAAGGAGTTCTTGAACTCCCCTGACTATCAACCATGCGCCCTTTGGAAGTCATTGGTGGCACAAGATTGAAAGATGGCAATTTAAAGGTGGAGTGTTGTAAAGGAGAAAACAAACGTGGTCTGCAAAATCATAAGGATGGCTTGTATGTAGACTAATCATAGTAGGCCCTTGCATAAGTATGTTGAGCAGGAAAGGAGAGGAGTGAGATGGGTCAAGTATGATTGTCATTGGATGAGGCATCATGGGCTATGTTTCATAGTGCGGATAATAAGATGGGGCAACCAGGGCAGGAGGGGACAAAGTTCTTCAGCAGTAATTGGCGACGAGGAGTTAGGTGTTGTGCGGGAGTTCTTAGATGTGGGAGTGACAACTGATTTCAAAGTTAGAGCAGAGTATTCGGTCATCAGGTGATCCTGCTACATGTTTAGTGGTGCTTACTGGGGACTTGCAGGTTTTTAATGCAGGTCCTTTCTTGGAATATGTGAGGTTTGAGGGTAGAGTTTGGGGAGGTTCATCTTGGAGTGGGGGTCTAATACTGTAATTCTGATACACCTGAAGGTATGTGGAATTGGTATGTGGTGGTGGGTTGCTGGAGTTGGCATGGGTGGTATCCTGGCGAGGGAGTTGTAGGATGGGTCTGGAGGTCGGTATTGGGTTGGTAGGAGGTCGGATCCTGGGAGAGGATTTGGGTGATGTCAGCTCAGTTGAGGGAAAAATATAAGTAGGAAATGAGTCATTTCATGAGAAGCTAATCCTAGTCAATTCCGAAGATCAATTCCTAATCTTTCCAGATTAATTAGGAAACTCAATTCTCAATAACTCTCAACACCCACCATATTTGAAATTGTTAACACATATAGTAGTAGTATCCGTACCTCTTTCTCTAATTTTATTGTTCATTGTATGCTTTATGTAATTTACCCATGGGCTACTCTCCTATATAAGAGAGCCTAGGGCTTATGGAATAAACAACTTGCTCATTTTCCCCAACATGGTATCAGAGCGACGGTCCTAGACCGGAGTTCTCGAAACCCTAGCCCTATCCCACCCCACCCGCCGACCTCTCCCTCTTCGATCGACGCCGCCGCCTTTCGCGCTGGCCCATCTTCTAGTGGTGCTTCCCCGTGCTCTCGCGGTGCGCCATCCCTTGCGCTGCGCCATCTCTCGCGCGCCATCTCCAGCGGTGCGCTCGCGGTGAGATTGCCTGCGCCATCTCCAGCGGTGCGCCTGAAGCATCATCGTGCGCTGGCCGCTTCCTTCGCCACCATCGCCTGAAGCATCATCGCCAGCGCGCAGTAGCGGGCGAGTGCGGTGCTCCTGTTCGCGCACCATTCTGTGCGGGTCTCGTACGTGTCCTGTGCGGGTCCCGTGCGTTTCCTGTGCGCGCGTGCATCCAGTGCATCCTGTGCACGCGTGCGTGATTCCAGTGCGCCCTTAAACTTCTGTGCGGCTGTGCATCCAGTCCGCGTGCTTAGTGCGCAGCGTTCGCGTGCCCAGTGCACAGCATTCGCGTGATTCCAGTGCATCCAGCGCGTCAGCGCGCGTAGCTACCGTACGTGTGCACGGTTCCAAGCCCTAAAGCGCAGAAAACAATCATCATGGGTTTAGTTGCTTGAGGTCTACACGTGCAACTAAACCCGTTTATATCATTGTAGACAAATCACATAGTTTGTCAATCGTTCCAGTCTTCAGTATCCAGTATGTCAGAGAGCAAGGCAGATATCCCATCTATTGGCGCATTCCGTGGTCCAGCGCCTATTGTCAAGATGGACGGTACCAACTATGAACTGTGGGCAATGCAGTTCATGAGCATGATGAAGTAAACGGGTAAGAAGCATATTCTTACCGATCCAGAGCCTGCTGAGAAGACTGGAACCAATGCCTCTTGGGAGGCTGATGCATATGCCAAAGTTTGGCTATCTGGTACATTGGCTATTGAAATTGCCAATGACATCCTACACCAACCCACAGCCAAGGATATGTGGGATATTCTGGCGGCTACATACTCAGGCCAAGAACGAGACGAAGATACTGCAACTTCAGCATGACATATTCACAATAAAGCAGAATGGTCGCCATTTACACTCTCTCTATACATCACTGAGAGGGATGTTCGAGAAGCTCTACAGCTTCATGCCTCTCACAGCTACGCCAGAACAACAGAAGACATACAGGAACGCGACTATGGTGGGTGTGTTCCTGGCTGCACTTGATCCTGAGTATGAGGCAGCACGATCACAGATTTTGGCGGACTCCACTATTCCTCCCATGGAGGAAGTTTTTCATAGATTGAGTCGGATCACAGTTCCTTCCACAGCTGCGAGTCAGAATTCTTCAGCCATGGCAGCCAACAGAGGTCGTGGGTTTCATCACCAGAGCCGTGGACGTGGACCTCGTGGAAGAGGTGGCCGCACTAAGCCAACATGTACTTACTGTCACCGAGTTGGACACAATGAAGACACATGCTACTCGAAGCATGGATTTCCTGCATCTGCACGAGCTGCTGAGCAGATAGAGCCCCCGTCTGCTACTACTTTGGATCAACGGTTCGATGATCTAGTTGCCCGTTTGAGGGGCATTATTCCACCATCTGGTCCAGCACCGACTATAGAGAGTCATTCTGATGCTGCTGCCTCTGCCTCTGCGTCTACCAGTGCTTCAGGTAGTATACTTGCACTCCACAGTAGTAGATCAGATACATTGCCATGGATTATGGACTCGGGCGCTACACATCACCTATGTGGCGACCAGAGTCTACTTACAGGATACACTCAGATTCCTCCGGGACGGACAATAGTAATTGCCAATGGCACACATTCCCCCATCACTGGTCAGGGGGATATTAGGTTGACATCTTCTATGCAGCTCAAGAATGTGCTACATGCACCTGATTTTTCAATGAATTTGTTGTCAATTAGTCAGATTACGAAGGATCTTCATTGTCGGGCAATTTTTGATCCATCTTCTTTGATTTTTCAGGACATCCCTACATGCAACGTGATTGGTCGTGGCTATGAGCAAGGAGGCCTCTACCGCCTGAATCAGACCCCATTTGCTGGAACCACATCCTCTCCTGCTGGACAAGTATCTACTTTACTGTGGCATCTGCGTTTTGGTCATTTACCGCTTCAGGAGTTGCGTCAAGTGTTACCTTATGGTCTTCCTCACACACCTATTCATTGTGAGGCATGTCAGTTGGGAAAGCATCACAGGTCGTCCTTTCCCAGTTGTCCAGGTCGGAGTAGTACCTCCAAGTTTGAGTTATTTCATGTTGATGTCTGGGGTCCGAGTCGTGTACCTGATCATCAGGGACACAGATTTTATATAGTATTTGTGGATGATTTTTCTAGAGTGTCATGGGTGTTTCTGATGAAAAATAAATGTGAAGCAGGAAATATAATTATCCATTTTCTAAATGAAATACAAAATGTCTTTTCCACATCGGTGAAATTTGTGAGAAGTGATAATGCTTTAGAATTGTGCACAAATGTTCTTGCCAATTATTACTCCTCAAAAGGGATTGTTCATCAAACGTCTTGTGCTCATACATCTCAACAGAATGGAATTGCTGAAAGGAAACACCGTCACCTCCTTGATGTCACGAGATCACTCCTTATACAGAGTCATGTTCCCTACTCATACTGGGGTGATGCAGTTCTCACTGCATGTTACCTAATTAATCGTATGCCCTCTTCTGTCTTAAATGAACAGATCCCGTTTACCATCATTCATCCCAACAAGGATTTGTTTTCTCTTACGCCTCGTGTGTTTGGGTCGGTTGCATTTGTCCATCAGTTGTCGCCTGGTACTGACAAGCTCTCTCCTAGGGTTGTCAAGTGTGTTTTTGTCGGGTACTCCAGAACTCAAAAGGGGTACAAGTGTTTTGATCCTCTGCGTCGGCGGTATATGATCAGTGCAGATGTTACATTTTTTGAAAATGTTATGTGTTTTTCAGCATCAGGAGACAAGCAGCTACCACCTCTATCCACTGATGCCATATATATGACACCACCACCTCAGATGCCGTCACCAGCACCACCACCACAGCTGTCGTCACCACCACCACCACCACCGCCGCCGCCACCACCACCAACTATATCACCGCTACCGTTTCATTATACCCGCAGGCCTCCTCCCGCTCATGGTCATGACTCGTCTACTAGCTCGCCTATGGTATGTAATGAAAATATTAATGTTGATGGATCTGACGACATTTCTGAGCAGGATATGTTGCAGGGGCCAGATGAGACTACAGTTGATTTAGATGTTCCCATTGCTCTACGCAAGTCGAAGAGGAGCTGTGCTACATATCCATTATCAGCATACGTGTCATTTGACAGGCTATCCGGAGATTTCAGGTCATTTGCTGTGGCACTGTCAGCTGTAGATATTCCACGCAATCATCATGATGCACTGCAGGATAGTAGATGGCGGCTAGCGATGGAGGAGGAAATGGCGGCACTTCAGTCCAGAGGAACTTGGAGTTTAGTTCCTATACCTCCAGATGTGAACCCGATGAGCTGTAAGTGGGTGTTTACAGTGAAGCACAATGCAGATGGCTCCATAAACAGGTACAAGGCGCGTCTTGTTGCACGTGGCTTTACACAAACATACGGGGTGGATTATCTAGACACATTCTCGCCTGTGGCACGTCATTCCACTCTACGAATCTTGTTGTCAGTTGCAGTTGCTAAAGACTGGCCGCTACATCAGCTGGACGTGAAGAATGCATTCCTATATGGCGATTTGCAGGAAGAAGTTTATATGCAACAGCCACCTGGTTTTGCTGTTGAGGGGGAGTGTTCCAAGGTATGCAGGTTACATAAGGCTATCTATGGCCTTAAGCAGAGCCCCAGAGCATGGTTTCAGAAGCTCTCAGATCTCTTCGGAAAACAAGGATACAAACGCTCCAATGCTGATCATTCCTTGTTTGTACAGAAGACTGCTACAGGTATCATTGTGATTATGGTTTATGTCAATGTTCAGGAAGGCGGTATGCGGTATTCAGTCGGAGGGGTCACTGCATAGAGAGTATGCGGTATGCGGGAGAGTATGCGGGGAGTATGCGGTTTTATGCGGTTTTGTATTTTTTATTATTAAAAATATAAATAAATTTTTAATATCATGTTAATAACCTCTAAATATTATATTCTTGATTATAATAATAAAGAATTGAAGGTACAAGGAACAAAACTATTGGGATAATAGAGTCAAGTGAGCAAAAACATCAATTGAAAGAGCGTTAAGTCGGATGTCCGAATTTAGGTTAAGGTTTTAAAAAAGTTTATTCGAAAATCGGCCGCATATACCGCATACTCGGCCGAGTATGCGGCCTGACCCGCCTAGATGACGATTTGACCATACTCGGTGCGCCAAGGCTACTGAATACGAGTATACGGCCGAGTATGCGGTATACTCGGCCGATTTCCTGAACACTGGTTTATGTTGATGACATCTTGATTACAGGAGATGATGAGCAGGGCATAAAACAGGCGAAAGAAATGCTGGGAAGTGAATTTGTAACTAAGGATCTTGGTGTCCTTAGATATTTTCTGGGGCTTGAATTTGCCAGAAATTCATATGGGCTAGTAATGCCACAAAGGAAATATGTTACAGATCTGTTGAGTGAAACATGTATGCTTGGGTGTCGACCTGCTACGACACCAATGGATCCCAGCATGAAGCTTTATGAAGATAACACAGAGGAGGTGGACAGGAGAAGATATAGAGAACTGGTAGGCAAACTGTTGTATGTCACAATCACTAGACCAGATATACCATTTGCAGTGAGTCGCGTGAGCCAGTTCATGGAGCAATCACGTCAGGTGCATATGGATGCAATACACATGATTCTTAGATATCTCAAATCTTCTCCAGGTGCAGGTCTGCTATTCAAGAAAGGAAAGGGGATTTCTATCTCAGCATGTGCAGATGCAGACTATGCAGGATGTCCCAAGGACAGGAAGTCCACCTCAGGGTATGCCGTCTATGTTGGAGATGCCCTAGTCTCATGGAGAAGCAAGAAACAGACGATGGTAGCTAAATCTAGTGCTGAATCCGAATATAGGGCTATGGCCCAGGCTACTACAGAAATGATGTGGGTGAAAGCCGTGCTTACAGATCTATGTTTAGATGTACCACTTCCTATGAACTTGGAATGTGATAATCAGGCTGCCTTGTTCATTGCAAACAACCCAGCATTCCATGAGCGGACCAAGCACATTGAGGTGGACTGTCACTTCATACGTGACATGATTCAGAAGGGGTTCATTGCTACGTCTCATGTTACCTCAGAGAATCAGACTGCAGATATATTCACCAAAGCATTGCTACGAGGCCCATTCCAGAACTGTGCGTCCAAGCTGAGCATGATTGATATCTATGCTCCATCTTGAGGGGGAGTGTTAACACATATAGTAGTAGTATCCGTACCTCTTTCTCTAATTTTATTTTTCATTGTATGCTTTATGTAATTTACCCATGGGCTACTCTCCTATATAAGAGAGCCTAGGGCTTATGGAATAAACAACTTGCTCATTTTCCCCAACAGAAATTATAAGAAATGGTATAAATTTTGAAACAAGAAACAAATGCAAGAGGCCATGAGGTATCCATGATATTGCCCTGCAGGGAATAATCACAAAAAAGCACGGGCTATTATAGCCGAGGAATATTATTTGACAACCGCGTCTTACTCTTAAGCATATTTATTTATACTTGTTGGTTGATTGTATGTTGGTCAATCCATAATGAGTTGCAATAAGTCCCAGCTAATAATAGATTGTCCTGTATATTGGTCACTCCTTAAATAGATGCAATAAGCTTCAGCTAACAATAGATTGTTTTGTTCTCAACCTGTATTGTGGAGCTTACGTAAACTGGTCAGTTTACAAGTGGTTACTTTAAACTGATCATAAGTAGCAGCCAAACATTGTATAATTTAAATCACGAAATTTATGAAGATGTTTTTCTTCAACAACACAAGATTGTGATAATCTTGTTCATAAAATAGAATTGTAATATTAAGTTTGTTGATATCATTCAAACCCCTGTTTTTGTTGGCAGCTGATTCCGTTCCGTCCCCCCTTGTCACAAGCACCTTGCCTGAAATAACATTAGCAACGCAAATACGGATACCACCAAGCCCCATTCGGGTACCTCCTAGTCCCCTTCGAGTGCCCCCAAGTCCATCCAGGATTTCTTGGTCTCCGCAACTGAGTAGAGCTGGATCAGTGCATCTCACTGTCAGAGAAATCAGTAGAGCCACTCAAAATTTTTCACCGTCGAATATAATAGGTGAAGGAGTGTTTGGCACTGTATACAAGGCTCAGTTGCCTGATGGTCAGGTCGTTTCCATCAAGAGGGCAAGGAAGGTACGAAAATTAAACTGCTTACTTTTTTACAACTTACATTAACATCATTTTATGCTATGGGGATCTTTTTAGACTTCTTCAATGTAGATTTAGTCATATCTACATTTCGCATGGAAGTGGTTATAATTTGGATGAGACCCCTCAGCGGGTATTCATCCTTCGACATTTTAAATTAAAAATAGGGAACATGGCAGAATGCATTTGAGATATACAACTGTTAAAATAGATCCAAGGCCTATTCTGCATATTATTTAGGTCTATCTGAATAGCTGTTGTTGTAGATTTTACATCTTTATTGTTATAATTTGGTCTTGGTTCATGAATTCAGTGGTTTCCTTAATATATTCTCATCTTGTCATTGCAGAGTTGAAGAACTACACTTACTGTGGGAGAAGAAAATGATTTGTTTATTATGAATACCTAGATTTCACTTATATAGGAGAGGAGAGTTTAGGTTTTATGAGAAGATTATATAAATACCTCCAAGGGAGAGAGCATAGGATTTTAGGGAAAAAATATGTAAATAATTAACGTAAAATAGAAGGAAACAAGAAAGAGAAAAACATGCTTATTTCTCACTCCCCTTAAGTTGGCACATATGCATCTGTCATGTCCAACATGGAAACAAGAAACAAACAATATTTTCTTGAAAGTTTTTTTCGTGAAGATGTCAACCATTTGAATTCACAAGTGATATAAGGTGTACTTATCTTTCTTTGCCACATTGTATTTATTAAAACTGTGATCGACTTCAATGTAATTGGTGTACGTGTGAATAACTGGACTGAAGGGCAATGCAGGTTGCAGACTTGTTGTCATGCTATGGAGGAGTGGAAATTTTAGTAGGAAAACAACGTTCCTTTAAACCGAGATTAGCTAACAATTGATATGGAAAGAATAGAATAACTTATTTATTATGAAGGTCATAAGGCTCTCTTATATAGAGACGCAAAACCTTAACATGAAATTACATAATAGAGATGAAGTAAATAAGCAAATACAAAACTAACTCTCAACACTCCCTCTCAAGATGAAGCATAGATGTCAATCATGCTCTGCTTGGAACAACACCTCTGAAACGACCCCCTTGTTAGTGCCTTGGTGAACAAATTTGTTGTTTGTTCCCCTGAACTGACATGGGAAATAGAGATAAAGCCTTTCTGTATCATATATTGTGTGTATGACAATCTATCTCAATGTGTTTGGTCCTCTCATAGAAAGTAAGATTGTTGGCAATGAAAAGACAGCCGGTTGTCATATTGTAGATGCATGGAAGTTGTCCATCAATAGCTAGGTCAGTCGGAACGGATCTGACCCACATCATCTATGTGCTCCCCTATGCAATGACTCTGTAGTCAGACTTTGCACTAGATCTGGCAACCACGGTCTGATTCTTGCTCTTCCATGAAATCAAAGAGCTCCCTATGAACATTGTAAAGGCTGAGGTGTATTTCCCGTCCTTGGGACATCATGCATAGTATGCATCTGCACATGTCGTGATGGCAAGGAATGTCCCTCTTCTAAAGAGCACTCCACTACCAAGAGAGGACTTCAAATACCTCAAAATCATGTGAACCACATCCATATATGCCCGTCTCGGTTGCTCCATAAACTGGTTAACTTTTCTCACATCAAGGGAAATGCTTGGCCTGGTAATGGTCACATAGGGGAGCTTCCCAACTAGCTTCATGTATCTCCTCTTGTCAACCTCCTCTGTATCATCATCATATAGCTTCATTCTGCAGTCCATAGGAGTAGTGGAAGGGTTGCAATCTGGCATGCCCGTCTTTGAAAGATCAGTAACATACTTTCTCTAGGTCTTCATAAGACCCTGCTTGTTTGTGGAGAACTCAAGTCGTAGGAAGTATCATAAATCGCCAACGTACTTAGTGACAAGCTGTTGTCCAAGGAATTCCTTAATCGCACTAATGCCCTGCACATCATCTCCTGTAACAATGATATCACAACATATATCAGAATAAAAATGATACCTCTCTAAGTCCTCTGAATAAACAATGAATTATCTGCAGTCGATCTTGTGCATTCATGTTCCTCAAGTCCGAGAGCTTCTGGAATCATTCTCTAGGACTATACTTAAGGCCATAGATTGCCTTATGAAGTCTGCAAACCTTCTGACACTCCCCCTCAGCATCAAACCTAGGTGGTTGATGTGTGTAGACTTTCTTGTATAGATCATCATATAATAATGCATCCTTCACATCAAGCTGGGTCAAGGACCAGTCTCGAACCATTACAGTAGAAAGAAGGATCTGAAGGATAGGATGGTGTGCAACATGAGAGAATGTATCCTGATAGTCCACCCATAAGTCTGGGTGAACCCACGAGCCACAAGCCTAACCTTGTAGCAATCAATGTTGCCATATGCATGTTGCTTCGCTATAAACACCCATCTGCAGCCAACCACAGAAGACCCTATAGAGGCATTGACCAAGGGCTAAGTGTCGCACAACAGTAGCGCGACCATCTCCTCCTCCAAAGCAAGATGCCACTGACTATCTCGCGTAGACTCCTGATATATCCATGAAATTTGTACAGTTGATAGACCTACGACAAACCTTCTGAAATCCTCTGAAAGATGCCCCAAGGAAACACGAGAAACAAGAGGATACGTGGCACACATACACCTCCATTTCTTGAACGCAATGGGCAGATCAAGATCATTTGTACCATCTGTGGCTTGTAAAGTAGCCTCTTCAGGAGGCTTCTACTCATCTTAAAAAGTAACTTGCTGTATAGACAAATCAATAGTACCATCTGTAGAAACAAAGTGCTCAGAACATACATGGGGCATGTTGGATGATGGGGAATGCGTACGAGCATGGGGTACAGCAGGTGTCCCGTGAATGTAACAATGTGGAAAAAACTAAGCCAAAGTACTCGGAGGTGGAGGTGGAGGAGAAACCATGGGAGGAGATGGTGGTGGAGCTGGTGGAGTTTGTGAAGGAGGTGGAGGTGGTGGTGTCGTAGGAGGAACCACAACTAGAGGTGGTGGTGGTATGGGAGAAAGAGGCATGTAAACCTCCTCACCAGGGTCATACGAAGTCAACCTATCACATGTAAGAGGAAAATACATAAATGATTCAAAGAAGGTGACATTAGTATTTACGTAGTACTTCCGTCAAACAAATCAAAGCATTGGTACCTCTTTTGGGTCCAGGAGTGCCCACAAAAACACACTTAACAACTCTAAGGGAAAGCTCGTCATAACTAGGAGTCAGATGATGAACGAAGGCCACATAACCAAAGACACGGGATGTTAGAGAGAAAAGATCCTCCTTGAGAATGCAATCGACAAAGGAATTTTCTCTCCCAATACAAAAGACATCATACGATTCAGTTCACCAAGTAACAAGTAGTGCGAACCTCATCACCCAAGAAAAGGTGGGGGAGTACAACTCTAAATCAGGAGGGTCATAGTTACGTCAAGTATGATAGTGTTTATGTTCAGCAAAACCATTCTGCTAGAAAGTATACGCATAAGATGTTTGGTGTAAAATGCCTAGGGACCTGAAGAATCGAGACAGTTGTAGTGTACATAATTCCAAGGCATCGTCAAATCAACCATATATGATGGTAGCAGAAAAATATTTTTTATTTCATTAAGAAAGATTGAATTACAAACCCGATTTCAGACTTATTTTTCAACAGAAAAACTCATAACCTAAAAAAACCATCAACAATAACAACAAGATAGAATTGTACCCCTATGGTCAGGAACACAACTGGGACTCTAAATATCCAGATGGACTAACTCAAATAGGCTACTGCTACTACGAACCTGAAGACTAGGAAAAATAGATCGGTGATGGTTCCCATTTGGCAAGTCTTGCACTAAAAGGTAGACCGAGGAGATATATGTGGAAGAACATGACACATCTTCTTCATAGAAAGGTGATCAAACCGAAGATGCCACACGTAAGGAGAGATTGATCTAGTAGGAATATAAGATACACCATCATATAGAGATTGGATCCGCCTGTAAAGGCCCCCTTGCCGATGGCCACATCCAATCACCCTGCCCATGATTATGTCTTGAAACACAAGAGAAGAGTGGTTTAATATGGCATGACAATGTAAATCTTTAGTGATCTGAATAATAGACAATTGTTGGGAAACGTGAATGAGATGTTTATTCCATAGCCCTAGGCTCTCTTATATAGGAGAGTAGCCTATGGGTAAATTACATAAAGAGGATAACAAGAAAATAAAATAGCAAAGAGACACAATAACTAAATATGCGTCAACACTCCCCCTCAAGATGGAGCATAGATGTCAATCATGCTCAGCTTGGAAGCACACTTCTGAAATGGGCCACGTAACAATGCCTTGGTGAATATATCTGCAGTATGGTTCTCTGAAGTAACATGGGATGTGGTAATGAATCCTTTCTGAATCATATCACGTATGAAGTGGCAATCCACCTCAATGTGCTTGGTCCGTTCATGGAATGCAGGATTGTTTGCAATGAACAAAGCAGCCTGATTATCACACTCCAAGTTCATAGGAAGTGGTATATCTAAGCATAAATCTGTCAGCACCGCTTTCACCCACATCATCTCTGTAGTAGCCTGGGCCATAGCCCTATATTCAGATTCAGCACTGGATCTAGCTACCACAGTTTGCTTCTTGCTCCTCCATGAGACTAGGGCATCTCCAACATAGACAGCATACCCTGAGGTGGACTTCCTATCCTTAGGACATCCTGCATAGTCTGCATCTGCGCATGCTGAGACAGAAATCCCCTTTCCTTTCTTGAATAGCAGACCTTTACCTGGAGAAGATTTGAGATATCTAAGTATCATGTGTATTGCATCCATATGCACCTGGCGTGGCTGCTCCATGAACTGGCTCACACGGCTCACTGCAAATAATATATCTGGCCTAGTGATCGTGACATATAACAATTTGCCTACCAGTTCTCTGTATCTTCTCCGGTCAACCTCCTCTGTGTCATCATCATACAGCTTCATGCTAGGGTCCATTGGTGTCGTAGCAGGTCGACACCCTAGCATACCTGTCTCACTCAGTAGATCTGTGACATACTTCCTCTGTGACATGACTAATCCATACGGATTTCTGGCAAATTCCAACCCCAGAAAATATCTAAGGACTCCCAAGTCCTTGGTGACAAACTCGGTCCCCAGCCTTTCCTTTGCCTGCTTAATGCCCTGGTCATCATTACCTGTAATCAAGATATCGTCAACATAAACCATGATTACAACAATACCTCTTGCCGTCTTCTGTACAAACAAGGAATGATCAGCATTGGAGCGTTTATATCCTTGTTTCTCAAAGAGGTCTGACAGCTTCTGGAACCATGCTCTGGGGCTCTGCTTAAGGCCATAAATAGCCTTATGTAATCTGCAAACCTTGGAACACTCCCCCTCAACAGCAAAACCTGGTGGTTGTTGCATGTAGACTTCCTCCTGCAGGTCGCCATACAGAAAGGCATTCTTCACATCCAGTTGATAGAGTGGCCAGTCTCTAGTAACTGCAACTGATAAGAGGATCCGCAGAGTGGAATGACGAGCCATCGGGGAGAACGTGTCAAGGTAATCTACCCCATATGTCTGTGTGAATCCCCTTGCAACTAGGCGTGCCTTGTACCTGTCAATGGAGCCATCTGCATTATGTTTCACTGTAAATACCCACTTGCAACTCACCGGGTTGACATCTGGCGGTATAGTAACCAAGCTCCATGTTCCTCTAGACTGAAGTGCCGCCATCTCTTCCTCCATTGCTAGCCGCCATCGAGAATCCTGCAAAGCCTCATGGTGGTTCCGTGGAATATCTGTAGCTGAAAGTGCCAATGCAAACGTTCTGAATGGTCCAGATAGCCTCTCAAACGAAACCGCTGCTGATACTGGATACTTGGCACAGCTTCTCTTCGGCTTGCGTAGAGCGATTGGAACATCCAGATCCTCTGTGGTATCACCATGCTCCTGTAATGCATCCTGCTGAGAAATGTCGTCAGATCCATCAACATTAATATTTTCATTACATACCATAGGCGAGCTAGTTGACTGGTCAGGACCATGAGCTTGATTCGGCCGCCGGGTGTAATGGAATGGTAACGGGGATACTATTGGTGGCGGTGGTGGTGGTGGTGGTGGTGGTGGTGGTAATGGTGGTGACGGCTGTGATGTTGGTGGTGATGGTTGTGATGTTGGTGGTGCCATGAATACGGTATCAGGAGATAATGGTGGTGGCTGCATGTTCCCGGATTCTGAAAAATACATAATGGATTCAAAGAATGTAACATCTGCACTGATCATATACCGCCGACGCACAGGGTCAAAACACTTGTACCCCTTTTGTGTTCTGGAGTACCCCACAAAGACACACTTGACAGCCCTAGGAGAGAGCTTGTCAGAACCAGGCAACAACTGATGGACAAATGCGACTGACCCAAACACACGAGGAGTAAGAATGAACAGATCCTTGTCCGGATAAATAAGTGAAAAGGGAACCTGTTCATTCACGACAGACGAGGGCATACGATTTATAAGATAACATGCAGTGAGGACTGCATCACCCCAGTAGGAATACGGAACATGACTCTGAATGAGAAGTGACCTTGTAACATCAAGAAGGTGACGGTGTTTTCTTTCTGCAACCCCGTTTTGTTGAGACGTATGAGCACAGGATGTTTGGTGAACAATTCCTTTAGAGGAGTAGTAGTTGGCTAGATTGTTAGTGCACAGCTCTAAGGCATTGTCAGTTCTCATAATTTTTACCGTTGTGGAAAAAACATTCTGAATCTCATTTAGAAAGTGAATAATAATATTTCCAGCCTCAGACTTATTTTTCATTAGAAATACCCATGATGCCCTAGAAAAGTCATCCACAAATACAATATAAAACCTGTGCCCCTGATGATCGGGAACACGACTCGGACCCCAGACATCGACATGAAACAACTCAAACTTGGAGTTACTACTCCGACCTTGACTATTGGGAAAAGATGACCTGTGATGTTTTCCCAACTGACACGCCTCACACTGGATAGGTGTGTGAGGAAGACTATAAGGTAGGACTAGACGCAACTTCTGAAGCGGTAAATGACCAAAACGCAGATGCCACAGGAGAGGAGATACTTGTTCTGCGGGAGAAGCTGTGATTCCGGCAAACGGGGTCTGGTTCAGACGATAAAGGTCTCCTTGCTCATAGCCATGACCAATCACGTTGCCCGTACGGATGTCCTGAAAAATCAAGGAAGATGAATCAAAAGTAGCTCGACAATGGAGATCCTTCGTAATCTGACTAATCGACAACAGATTCATTGAAAAATGCGGTGCATGCAAAACATTCTTAAGCTGCATAGAGGATGTCAATCTGATCTCCCCCTGACCCGTGATAGGAGAATGTGTGCCATTGGCAATCACTACTGTTCGTCCTGGAGGAATCTGAGTATATCCTGTAAGTAGACCCTGGTCGCCACATAGATGATGTGTAGCGCCCGAGTCCATGATCCATGGCAATGTATCCGATCTACTACTGTGAAGAGCAAGTGTACTACCTGAAGTACTCGTAGAGGCAGAAGCAGACGCAGCAGCATCAGTATGATTCTCTGTCGACGGTGCTGGGCCAGATGGTGGTATAATGCCCCTAAGACGGGCAACCAGATCATCAAATCGTTGATCCAGTGTAGCTGCAGACGGGGGCTCTATCTGCTCAGCGGCTCGTGCGGATGCAGGAAATCCATGCTTTGAGTAGCATGTATCTTCAGTATGTCCGACTCGGTGACAATATGAGCATGTTGGCCTAGTGCGGCCACCCCTTCCACGGGGAGTACGTCCACGGCCCTGGTAATGAGAACCACGGCCTCTGTTGGCCGTCATGGCAGAGGGATTCTGACTCGCAGCTGCTGAAGGTACTGTGATCCTACTCAATCTGTGAAATGCCTCCTCCATGGGAGGAATAGTCGAGTCGGCCAAAATCTGTGAACGTGCTGCCTCATATTCTGGATCAAGTGCAGCGAGAAACACACCCACCATCGTCGCATTCCTGTATGTCTTCTGCTGTTCTGGCGTGGCTGTAAGAGGCATGAATCTATGGAGCTTCTCAAACATCCCTCTCAATGATGTATAGAGAGAATGTAAAGGACGGCCGTTCTGCTTTATTGTGAATATGTCATGCTGTAGTTGCAGGATCTTCGTCTCATTTTTCGCCTGAGAATACATTGCCGCCAGGATATCCCACATGTCTTTAGCCGTGGGTTGATGTAAGATGTCATTGGCGATTTCAATCGCCAATGTACCGGATAGCCACACCTTGGCATATGCATCATCGGCCTCCCACGAGGCATAAACTCCAGTCTTCTCTGCAGGCTCGGGCTCGGTAAGAATGTGCTTCTTACCTGTAGACTTCATCATACTCATGAACTGCATTGCCCACAGTTCATAGTTCGTACCATCCATCTTGACAATGGGCGTTGGACCACGAAATGCGCCCATAGATGGGATATCTGCCTTGCTTTCTGACATGATGGAGACGGAAGACTGGAGCGACTGAGAGGATATAGTCTATGTCTACAATGACATAGATGGGATTAGTTGCATGTGTAGACTTAAAGCAACTAACCCCATGTAGATCACGAGCTGTGCCCTAGGGTTTTGGGACTTAGGGCACGTACGCACGTGCAGGAAGCACGCGCGCGCACAATTGAATGCAGATGCAGGCGCTTTACAGCGCACAGGAGAACGCGCGGTGACTGGATGCGCTAGGCGCAGGATGCGTGGTGGCTGGAGTCGCACGCTAGATGCACAGTGGCTGGTGCACGTTGCGCGCCAGGTGCTCAGGCGCACAGTCGCTGCGCACAAGATGGATGCGCGCAAGATCGGAGAGGCCCCAGTCGCTCAGGCGCTGGATGCGCGCTAGGTGCGCTGGATGCGCTGCGCGCTAGGTGCGCACGTTGCGCGCTGGATGCGCTAGATGCGCTGCACGCAGTGCGCTGGAGTCGGAGATGAAGATCGCAGAGGCGAGATGAAGATCGGAGAGACGCCGCAGTCGAGCGGCGAAGATCGGAGCGGCGCCGAGAGAGAGAGAGAGAGAGAGAGAGAAGAGAGGCCGGCGGGTGGGGCGGGTTAGGGTTAGGGTTTCGAGAACTCCGGTCTAGGACCGTCGCTCTGATACCATGTTGGGAAACGTGAATGAGATGTTTATTCCATAGCCCTAGGCTCTCTTATATAGGAGAGTAGCCTATGGGTAAATTACATAAAGAGGATAACAAGAAAATAAAATAGCAAAGAGACACAATAACTAAATATGCGTCAACAACAATAAATTCATCGAAAAATCTGGTTCATGAAGGGCATTCTGTAGACGCATAGATGGTGTCATACAGATCTTCTCATGTCATGTAATATAAGAATGAGTCCCATCTACAATGACAATTGATCTTTCAGGAGGCAAAGGTTTATATGATATAAACTGATCTCTGTCTCCGTACAAATGGTGAGTACACCGGAATCCATGATTCACTCTATCATGTCTACCTTGTGACAACTAATAAGGGAATAGGCAGTAGCTGATGTACTACCGGATGTTGAGGGAGCAATGTCAAACGAGTTTGATGGAACACTAGTGGATCCAATAGAGGGAGGCATGATCTCCCTCAGACGGGATATAAAGTCCTCGGATCTCTGACCAATAGTAGTAGCAGAGTCTCAACCTACTCAGGCAAAGGTCAGAAAACCGTATTTGAATAGCATGTATCCTCGGAGTAACCAAAGCGGTAAAAGTATGTGCATGATTGATGTGGACGAGCACCTCACCTACCATGAGCACCACAACCTCTGAACTGAGAAGGTCCTCCTTTGTTGCAAGAAGTAGCCATAGCTAAAAGGTTTGAGAGGAGGTCGGCAAAGGAACTGCGATCCCATTGAGTGTGTTGTGTGCTTCTTCCATGGGAGGTATGGTAGCATATGGAAATGACTAGAAACGTGCAGAATCATATTCAAAATCAAGAGCTACCAAAAAGACTTCGGCTATGGTGGCATTCATGTAAGCCTTTTGCTTTTCTGGTGTTGCTGCAAGAGGAATGAAGCTATGAATCTTCTCAAACATGCCTCTAATAGATGTATACAACGTATGTAGAGGATGGCCATATTTCTTGACTGTGAAGATGTCATGCTGGAGTTGGAGTATCTTTGTATCATTCCTCGCTTCCGAGTAGGTGACAGTGGCGATGTCCCATATCACCTTGGCAGTGGGCTATCTCTACGAGCAGAGTATCGAATATCCACAAGTGTGTACGCATCATATGCCTCCTACGAGGCATTAGCCCTAACCTTGTCAGTCAGCTCCTCCTGGGTCAGAATGTGTTTCTTCCCATTACACCGTATAAGGCTCATGAACTGCATGGCCCGCAACTTGTAGTTGGTTCCATCCATCTTGATTATGGGTACCGAACCTCTGAAGGTGTCCGGGGATTGAATGTCAACCTTGCTTCTTGACATGGTGCTGAAGACAAAGACTAGGGTTATAGACTGAATCAAACTTGTTTACATAAACATATAGGGAATCAGTCGTGGATGTAGACTCAAACTATAATCATTCCCTTGAGTGATTTATTGGTCTAAAATCACCTTTTTCTGGCCAAAATTAGACTACAAACAGTCCTTGGTCGCTTAAAATGTCGAGGAGAGAAGGGTGGAATTAGGCAGCCTTCAAGGCAGTAATAATGACCACCACATGGGTTGTGCTGCAAGGGAAAAGGTCCTCGGGGCTACTTGTGGCAGTGCTTGGATTCCCTTGGGAGCTCTTGCATTATTGTCGGTGGCCCTGCAAGGGCGACGACGATGTTGGATGCGTCATTGCAAAACTAGAGGGTGACACGAAGGTCCAGTTGGCGATATGTGAGGTAGGTGGCGCTGTTGGGGAGGCTCCTAGGGGTGACGCATGAGGATGGCTGCACTGCTTCGTGGCTTAGGGGCCGTGCGTGGTGGTGTGTCTGTTTACAAAGAGGTGGCCAGCGGGTGGGGGACGTACTAGGTCACAATGCTTCGGTCTAGGATCCTCACTCTGATACCATGTAGAGAGAAAATAATGACTTATTTATGAGCCTCTGAGGTTCTCTTATATAGATAGGAGAAGCCTTGTTGGGCAAATTACATAATAGATACATGAAATATGAAAAGATACAAGTTACTCTTGACAATAGGAAGTGAATGTTTGGATTGGCAGTGTTCATTGGAAGCCTAATATCTCATGAAAAGCTAGAAACAAATTATGGCTGCTATATTAAGTGTTGAATCTGAATACATAGCCATGGTGCAAGGAAGCACTAAGACGATGTAGGTCAGGTCTTTTTGGACTGACCTAGTCATTACACCTCTTCCCATGCAGTTAGTATATAACAATTAGGTTGCATTTATTGTAATAATCCAGCCTTACATGAAGGACCAAATACATCGACGTGGGTTGCCACTCATTAGAAACATGATACATAAGGGTTTCGTCTCTACATCCCCTGTCACCTGTTCAATGGAGCAAACGGCAAACATATTTACTAGGACTCTATCCAAGGGACCATTCCAGAAGTGTTTTTCCAAATTGAGCATGATAGATATCTATCCTCCATCTTGAGGGTTGGTGTTAAAGGAAATAGTATTTATACAACAACAACAACAACAAAGCCTTTTTCCCATAATTAAGTAGGGTCGGCTACATGGATTCTTCGCCTCCATTCAGATCTATCTTGAGTCAATCCCAGGCTTATATCCACAAAACTGAGATCCCTTCGTATGGTCTCTTTCCAACACTTCTTAGGCCGTCCTCGCCCGCTCTTAGCCGGCTCAACATCCCAACACTTCTTAGGAAATAGTATTTATGTTATATTATATTTTATTTTTGTACAATTTCTCCTTTCTTTATTTGCCATGTTGGGTTTCTCCTCTTTATAAAGGAGCCATGTAGCCTCTGAATAAACAACTCATTCATTGCTTTTTGCACTATCTATTGAACAATAAATGTACCAATTGAGTCCATAAAGATTACAAAAATAAGTAAAAAGCCAAATTTTTACAAAAATGGCTACAAAATTAGCAGGCACATAGACATGAAAAATGTGCGGAACATCATCATGTAGACGCTCTTAATTGATGAGTGTTCAACCATATAAATAAAAAAAATCAACTTAGGTCTTCGTATTACAAGACACAATGGTGCTCGAAGGGACGATGAAGATCTTGCTTGATTGATGCTAGAAGGCACAATGCTGCTTGCGAAGGGACAATGAACGATGCTACTTCAGACTTCATAGGTAAGGTCGCTCGAGGCAATATGCAACCAGAATCAGGTCTCGATGTCTGGGTATTAAAGTCAAGGGCATGAAGAGGATGGTTAGAAAGGAGAGAATGAATAGCAACAACATACACAGACCTAAAAAGAAGTCATGTGCGAGCACATGACTTAAAGGATGAGTCTAAAATGGAGGTGACGTCTTATAAGCACATCAACACCTCAAAGTCTACCTCACGTTTATGAGGTACATGCCTCACTGAGGTATTATGAGGCTAAATCCTCGAGGTGATTTTCATGGAAAGTGACTCAAGGCGTATGCATCAATGCCTCGAGACACGTTTTTAAAGACCATGCCCATCGATGTCAATTGAGGCATGATTGACCATAGGAAGTGGGCCAAAATTTGCCCAGCAACACTTAAAGGGGATGATTGGTCTACTAAGAATGTAGACATAGTAGGTAAATGCATCCATGATCACATCCTAAATCACATCCTCTTCCTTTACCATGTAGACTAAAACAACAGTTGTCTCGACGCAGACCAAGAATTCTGTGTAGATGGTTTGAAAGCAAGCATATTTGCATCAAGTTGTTGAGGTCATGCAAATATGACACATAGAGAAGGAACCGCATCAATCGAAAAATATTGATCCTTCGTTGTTTAATAACAAGTGCCTAACTACCTGTAGAAGGTGTTGAAGCAAGAAAGTTTGTGTCAAGCGGTTGAAGTCGTGCAAAGACGACATGGAGAGAAGGAATCGTGTCCATGGAGAGAAATAATTCATTCTTTATTGTAGCTAGAAAATAATCAGTTGCTTATTCATGAGGCCCTAGGGTTCTCTTATAGAGAAGAGTAACATGCTGGGCAAATTGCATAATATACATGAAAAGAAAGAAATTACATAGAATGAATAAAAGATAATGTTGGAGTATTTGTTTATATGTGTCACTTATGTGGGGAGATGGGTAAATGGATCCCTCCAAGATCCAGGATCCATTTACCACATCCAAGTCTTTAGTCCCACATGTACCAGTTAGGAGATGTGGTGACTCAGTGGGGGCTATATATGGCCTCCCACACCCCTTGTATTCAGATGAGAAAAAGTAATAGACTATCAGACCTTTGAGGCATTCTCCCGCGGTTTCATCCCGCTCCTTAGGGAGTAGGGTTCCACGTAAAAATCTTGGTGCTCATGTTTATTTTTCTATTCTTCATGCTTTGTTTATCATTCCACTTCTGCATTCCTATTTTCTAACATGGTATCAGAGCGGGTTCGATTCTGGAGGATTTTATGTTTCCTGATCTATTCGAGATTCGAGTTATTCATATTTTGTTTGGAGACCTATACATGTTACGGTTCAAGTTCATCTATTGTTCAAGATATGTTCGATTTGAGATATGTATTCTATGATTTTCAAAACCCTATTTTTGGGAAGCAATGGCAGTCCTCAACAAATTCCCGCGTCGCCATCCTCTCTCCAGGCAAAGGCGGCATTCTGGAGCTTCAAGTCGCAGAATCCAAGTTCATCGCAGATGGAGAGCTCCTAGGCGGAGGTCTCGAAGTCCCATCCTGCTCCTTGCGCCACCTCCTGTCTGCAGAGGAGCCCTATAACTTCCAGGGCATCGACTTCTCACGCGCATCCCTCTACCTTCCAGCCCCAGGCAGAGGCTTCAACATCAGGCGAGAACTCCTTTTCAGCCAGGCGGCATCGCTCCTTCCTAGCGATCCTCTGATCGCACCGACGAGCTCCCGACATCTCACCGTCCATAACCTTCGAGCGTAGGTGGCACACAGGCGCCTCCCTCCGACCTTTCCTCGCAGTGGCGGCGGTGACATCTCAGGAGGCGGCTTATTCGAAGCCAAGCCCATGCCCTTTTCCTCTTCCAGGCGGTTGCGCCCTCCTTCCTCGCATCTCCAGCCGCAGATCTTTCTCATCGCGATGACCCTCCGTTCGAAGACCCTCCTGGCAGCGATTGTCGCCACCTACATATCCCCTTCGCGTGGAGGCCACTCCAGTTGGCGTCGTCCCTTCTCCCTTTTGCGCCTCTAGTGTAGGCAATGCTTCCCCATCGTGCCATCTCGCCGTTGGCGGCACACCATGTCGGCGGCAAGGATGGTTCCCATCTGGGGTTCAACCCTAGCAGCAATGAGATGGGGTTCCCACGATGGGACCCTATTCATAGTCAAAGAAATGGGTTCGATACCCCTTCATTTAAATGGAGGGGTGAGATGTTGGGCCTATTTAAAAAAAAGGAAGAATAACGCTGCAAGCTCTAGGACCTATTTAAAAAAATGTTTTTTTGTAAGGGCCCAGGCTACGAAAAAATGGGCTCCTTTGTATGGGCCCTTTAGGCCATGTGGTTCAAAAAAATTCTGAAAAGATGCGTACAATATAAAGTTGTACACAAAAGATTAGCAAAAACGGAAAAGTCGTTATAAAAAAAGAAATAGCTTAAAAAATTGTTTCAAAAAAATAAAAAAAAATAAAATGATTTAAGAAGCCGAAAAAAATGAGATCGGCATTTGTGATGTTCTATTTTTTCCCCCATATTCATGTCTTCTCCCAACTTTGTCGATGCCATTGATTTCCGACAAGTATGGGAGAAAGGGGGAGCATTGTATAGAGTCACAAGTCTATTCTAGATTCAGATGTCAGATTCCAGACCAGCCGGATTGTTCTGACTCTACAGATCAGATATCTAGACTTGACATTCAGATTCCGAGTCTTCAGTTTCAGACACACACATATATGCGGTTTTTTCAGATGTGCACATCTTTGCCATCATTGTTGTGGTCCCCATCTTTTACGTTTCGGCCAGGGTTTTCATGTGTTCCATAGGGACTCCAGAGTATAGATCGAATTCCCATGCCATGTTGGCTAGTTTCATGTGGTTTCATAGGGACTCCATAGTAGAGTACCATTCTCTGAGCCAGATGGGAGAGACCCAGTTCTCCGATGAGGAGACTTTCAAACTCCATTCTCAAACGATCGTGAACTCCAATACGAGATCCTTCCGAGGTTCCTATGAGAGAGAACCCACTTCGAGGTCCCTATGAGAGAGATCCATCTTCAGAGATCTATGTATGTATAATTAACGATGCTTTTTCGGCCCTTACAGAGATGGAGCAGTTGTCCACATGTTGTGGGGGGGCAGAGTTCTCCGTGTAGGCTCTCTGACGAGGAGATTCAGTTTGACTCACACTCCAGCCCGTTCGTCCTCCTCACCTATACGACATGAGAAGCAACATCCTCGACAACAGCCGACAGTTGTACGCGTTGAGTTGATATTGTATGTAATGTCATGTAGCGTGAGTTGAGATTTCTTTCTGTTTGTCCAAGTTGAGCATTGCATGCTCCAGCTTGAGGGGGAGTGTTAGAGTATTTGTTTATATGCGTCACTTATGTGGGGAGATGCCAGATCCATTTACCACATCCAAGTCTTTAGTCTGACGTATACCATTTAGGAGATGTGGTGACTCGGTGGGGGTTATATATAGCCTCCCACACCTCTTGTATGCAGACGAGAAAAAGCAATAGACTATCAGCCCTTTGAGGTGTTCTCTCGTGGTTTCATCTCGCTCTTTAGGGAGTAGGGTTCCACGTAAAAATCTTGGTGTTCATATTTATTTTTCTATTCTTCATGCTCTATTTATCATTCTGTTTCCACATTCCTATTTTCTAACAGATAAGAAATATCTCAGCACTCCCTCTTAAGCTGGGTTGTAAATACCAATCATGTTCAGCTTAGAATAACATCTTTGGAATGGCCCATTAACTCAAACCTTGGTGAACATGTTTGTTGCCTGTTCTCCTGAACTGACATGAAAGGTGGAGATGAAACCTTTTTGAATTATGCCTCGAGTATAATGATAGTCCACCTCGATATGCTTTATCCTATAATGGAAGGTTGGGTTGTTGGCAATGAAAAGAGCAACTTGGTTGTCGCATTGAAGATGCATGGGAAGAGGCACCTCAACAACTAGGTCAGTCAGAACGGATCTGAACCACATCATCTATGTACTCCCATGTGTCATGGCTCCGTATTATAATTCTTCACTACATTTGCGACCATTGCCTGCTTCTTGCTCCCTCTTAAGCTGGGTCGTAAATGTAAATCATGCTCAACTTAGAACAGCATCTCTGGAATGGCCCATTAACTCAAGCCTTGGTGAACATGTTTGTTGCATGTTCTCCTGAACTGACATGAGAGGTGGAGGCGAAACCTTTATGAATCATGTCTCGAGTGTAGTGATAGTCTACCTTGATATGCTTGATCCTATAATGGAAGGTTGGATTGTTGGCAATGAAAAGAGCAGCTTGGTTGTCGCATTGAAGATGCATGGGAAGAGGCACTTCAACAGATAGGTCAGTCAGAATGGATCTGAACCACATAATCTCTGTACTCCCATGTATCATGGTTCTGTATTATAATTCTTCATTACATCTGCAACCATTGCCTGCTTCTTACTCTTCCATGACACCAAAGAGCTCCCTATGAACACTGCAAAGCCGGAGGTATACTTCTTGTCCTCGGGACATCCTGCATAATCTGTATCTACGCAAGATGTGATCGCAAGGGATGTGCCTCTACTAAAAAAAGACCAGTGCCAAGAGATGTCTTAAGTCAAAATCATATGGGCTACATCAATATTTGCATGTCTAGGCTACTCCATGAAATGACTCACTCTGTTCACTGCGAAGGATATATCTACAAAGGATATATCTGGCATGGTGATGGTCACATATATGAGCTTCCCAACGAGCTCAATATACCTCCTCTTGTCTACGTCCCCAGTGTTATCATCATACACCTTCATGCTTGGGTCCAGGGGAGTAGCGCAGGCCTGCAGTCTGCCATGCTCGTGTCAGAGAAAAGATCTGTAACATACTTGCTATGGGTCATCAGAAGACCTCATTGGATCTTGGCAAACTTAAGTCCAAGGAAGTAATGTAGATTACCAAGATCCTTTGTTGCAAACTGCTAACCAAGGAAATCCTTAGTTGCTTGAATGCTCTACACATCATCCCATGTAATAATGATATCATCAACATAAACCAGTATAGCAACTTTACCTCTTTGAGACCTCTGAACAAACGGTGAATGATATGCAGTCGATATCATGAATCCCTATTGCATTATCAAGTCCGAGAGCTTCTAAAATCATGCTTTTTGACTCTGTTTAAGGCCATAGATAGCCTTATGAAGTCTATAAACCAAATGACACTCCTCAACAATGAACCATGGCGGTTGTTGCACGCAGACTTCCTCTTGTAGGTTATCGTACTGAAAAGCATTCTTCACATCAAGATGATATAGGGGTCAATCTCGTGTCACTGCAATGGAGAGAAGGAATTGCAGTGTAGAATGTCGAGCCACTGGGAGAAAGTATCATGATAGTCCACCTTATCTGTCTGGGTGAACCCATGAGCCTCAAGCCTCGCCTTGTAGCGATCCACGTTATCATCTGCTTAGTGCTTCATTGTGAACATCCACTTACATCCCACAATAGATGCTCTTGTAGGAGTTGTATCAGTGCTTCACATGCCATATTATTGTAACATAGCTATCTCCTCCTCGATGGCACGACGCCACCAGTTGTGCTATGTCGCCTCCTAATATATCTATGGTATCTTCATGACTGATAGCCCCATGACAAACGTCCTGAAATCATCTAAGTAGCTCCAAAGAAACATGGGTTGCAAGAGGATAAGTAGTACACGTACATCTTCGCTTTCGCAGAGCAATAGGCACATCAAGATCACATGCGTCCTCCTCAATCTGTAAGCTACCCTCATGAGCGGGCACTTGCTCATCCTGTAAAGTAGCATGCTGCATGGACAAATTACTAGTACCATCAGTAGAAACAATATGATAAGTACATACATGGGGCATGTTGGATGATGGGGAAGGCCCATGAGCAAGGGAGAACTGTGAGAGGCCTACAAACATACAAAAGTGGCAGCAGTTAGGCCAAGGTACTGGGTGATAGTGGTGGTGAAGTTCGTTGTGGTACTAGAGGTGGTGGTGTCGTAGGAGGAGGCACGTATACCTCCTCTCCAATGTCAGACGTAGCCAACTTGTCACCTCTAGGAGAGAAATACATAACCTATTAAAATAAAGTGACATCATCACTAATATAGTACCTCCGTCAAACTAGATTGAAGAAACGGTACGCTTTTTGGGTACGAGAGTAACCTATAGAGACACTTGACAACTCTAAGGGAGAGCTTGTCATGACTAGGCATCAAATGGTGAACGAAGGCAACAGAGCCAAACACAAAGGGTGTAAAGGAGAACATGTCTTTCTCAGGAAATGTAATCGAGAAAGGGACCTTCTCTCCTAAGACAAAAGATAACATGTGGTTCACCAAGTAACAAGCAGTAAGAACCGCATCACCTCGTAAAGAGTGGGGAGCATGACTCTGGATCAAAAGTGTCCTTGTCACATCAAGCAAGTGACTGTGTTTGCATTCAGCAACACCATTCTACTGAGAAATGCAAGCACACGAGGTCTGGTGTACGATGCCAAGAGACCTGAAGAACTCAGAAACTTGTAATATGTGAAACTCTAAGGCATTGTCAGAGTGAATCAACTTACCAGTAGCAGAGAAAATATTCTTTATTTCAATAATGAAAGATTTAACGACAAATCCAACTTCAAACTTATTTTTCAAAAGAAAAACCGAAGAAAGTCTAGAATAATCATCCACAACTACAAGATAAAAATGGTGTTCCTGGTTATCAGGAACATGACTAGGACCCTAAATATCAAAATGGACAAGCTCAAATAAATGACTACTACAATGCTCTAACGATCAGAAAAAGAAGAGCGGTGATGCTTCCCAAGTTGGCAAGCCTCGCACTGGAATGTAGAACACATGGAGGTCCGTGGGAGGACATAACATAGCTTCTGCAAAGGAAGGTGGCCAAAACGAAGATGCCACAAGTATGGAGAGAATGATCCAGTAGGAACAGTAGAGGCACCAACACAAGGAGACCGGACCAGTCTGTAGAGCCCCTGCTGCTCACGGCCACATCCAATCACCTTGATCGTGAGTATGTCCTGAAACACAAGAGAAGATGGGACAAAAATGGCATGACAATGTAGATCCTTAGTGATCTGACTAATAAAAAGTAAATTCATCTGAAAATCTGGTGCATATTACACATTCTGCATGCTCATGGATGTCGTCAAATGAACACCCCCTCCCCCCCGGTCCGATAATAGGTAAATGAACTTCATTCGCAGTGATGGTCAATCTATCGAGGGTATAGACCTGTATGAATTGAACTGCGCTTTGTCTTCACACATATGGTAGGAAGTACCATAGTCCATGATTCACTATGTCCTATCTGCCCTACTACAACTGGTAAAAGCATATGTTATACTTGAGGAGCTTGAAGAAGCTCTGGCAGAGACTGTAACATCTGGGAGACTTGTAGTTTTGATAGCATGAGTCAATATCTCCCTCAGACAGGAGACAATGTCATCAAGACGCGAATCTATTTGAGAAGTTGAACTGTTTCGAGGTTCAATCTGCTCGGCCACACGAGCAGATGCGGGGTATCCATGTTTCTGATAGCATGTATCCTAAGAATGACCTGGACGATACCAATAGGTGCAAGGGGCATGCTAATGTCCACCTCCTCTACCTCGAGGACTGCATCTTCTGAATTGAGCAGAGCCTCCCTTATCGTGAGATGCGGTCATCGCTGAGGAGGCATGTGGGGTGGCAAAGGTGGGACAATAATCCTACTGAGGTGACTGCACGCTTCCTTCATGTCAGGTATGGTTGCACCTGTAAGAAATTGTGTGTGTTGCCTTGTTCTCAGGATCAAGAGAAACCAAGAAAACTCCTGCCGTCGTGGAGTTCTTGTATGCCATATGTTGCTAAGTAGATGTGTTCACATGCATGAAGTTGTGAAGCTTCTCGAACATGCTACGTAGGGAAGAGTAGAAAGTATGCAAAGGACGACCATTCTGCTTGGTCGTGTAGATATCGAGCTGAAGTTGAATAATCTTAGCATCATTCTTCGCATGGCCATATGTAGCTTCCAGGATGTCACACATCGCCTTGGTGGTGGACTAGTTCACAATGTCATTGACGATCGCTGTGGTAAAAGTACCAGAGAGCCAAGTACGCGTGTACGTGTCATCTTGCTTCCACGAAGCATTCTTCCTTATCTTATCTGTCAACTCCGGTTGTGTCAAAATGTGTTCCTTGTTATTGCACTGCATGAGGGTCAAGAACTGCATAGATCACAACTCGCAGTTGATCACATCCATCTTCACGATGGGAGTTGGGCCCTTAAAGGCACTGGAGGAAGAGAAGATGTCACCCTTGCTCTCTGTCATGATGGAAAAAGGAGGTTGAAACGGAACTCGACTGGGTAATAGATTGATCCGAGCAAGTCTACACGATTCTATAGAGGATTGATTGTACGTGTTTCATGCAACCATCCGCGTCGATCCTCGATCCGCTCTGAGACCAAAAATGATTCATTGATCTGAAATCACATTTTCCTGTCAAAATCAGACAGTACAATATATGTGGACAACATCGGAGAGGATTAAAGGGGTCATAGGGGCCTGGGGGGCCTGACAGAGGGTTGAGCAATACCGAGAATGACTTGGGCAGCGGCTATGGAGGGCTCCAGCAGCCTGGGCGACGACTGCGGGGCCCGATGTGGCCTATGCAGCGCTGCTGCTGCGGCGAGGAGCTGTTGAATAGGGTTGGGTGACGCCTTAGAAGTCCTTAAAGGATTGCAATAGCGGCAAGGACCTATGGGGGCGCGACAGTGGTTGGGCTATACGCAAGAGACCATGGAGGTGGGCGATGGCAGCACAAAGCATGGAGAAATCCCGACAGCGTGTGATGAGGAGGAGAGGGGCAACGGGTAGGGTTAAGACACGGGATACAAGAACTTCGGTCTAGGATCGTCGCTCTGATACCACGTGGAGAAAAAATAATGAGTTGCTTATTCATAAGGCTTTAGGGTTCTCTTATATAGAGGAGAAACATGTTGGGTAAATTACATAATGTAGATGTATATATATAATAAATAAAAGATAACTAATATCTCAACAATTATTGATAGTGATATTTGGAACTAGATAGAAATTTGTAGTCTTGCACGCTTCTGGATTGAAGGTAGCCAACTCCCCATATAGTCGGGTCATATAAATGCAATATGGAATGAGATTGGATTACACATATAAATATCATCAAACCTTTATTTGATTATCTGTTGGGAGAACGTTTGAGCATGCTCCTCCTTCGACTCCATTGTCACCTTGTAGAGGAAAATCATCATAATAAACTTCTCAATTTTTAGAGTCCCATTCACAACCTGGTAATTATTATTTTTACCATCCATCTTAATCTTTGGCCTTCTTATGAAGTTCACGCATATAAAGTTATCAAACGCACCAACAAATACCCACGTAAGAACATAGTCTTCTACACTTTTTTATCGTGGTGCCTTGAACAACCAAAGTGCATGTGTAGACCAGTGCCTTTGCCTTACAAGAAGTCACGAAAAAAGAGTTAACCATGACGGTGGTAATTAAAGAAGAACGAGAAAAGAAAAAAGCAATCAAAGAGAAACCTTACGGAGGACCTGGCAGCCTGAGAATATTGTCAACATGGAGTTGCAGCAACAATGATGGTGGTCTGGAGCTAGTAATGGGTATGGCGATCGAGCAGTAGTGGATGAAGCTATGGTAGCTTGGAAGGTGTCCTAAAGGCAACTTTTTTTTGAGAAAAATGAAGGGTAGCCTCCCAACTTGGGACCCACCTATAATATATGTATATTTATAAATCAAAAAGTGAAAAGTTACAAGTACATCAAGTTACACTTTCCATGACATGCAGAGTGTGCTACAATGCTCAATTACATTCTCAGTATAAAAAATCTTCCCCAAAAAAAAACATTGTACCCGGCGCACCAAATCGCGCACACCAAAGAAAACGGGAATGAATTGTCCTCATGCTTGTAATCGCACACCAATCTGATATCCTGCCAAAAGGAGGTGCAGTCATGACACGCAAGCCATGGAATGTTTTCTCTATTCCACACCTCCATCGAGGCTGGACATGAGAAAACAGGCGGTCGGCATCCTCCCTCGTCGCCCCGCATCTATCACAAGCAACATCCGCCAAACCAAACAACTAACCTTGACGCCCCTTTGTGAGGGTCCTCCTACTCCTGAACAACCAAAGAAGCACCTTGACCCGATTCGGAACCTTACACCTCCAAATCATACCCATGTCCATACCCGATCCTCCCGTACCACATCCCCGTCCCCCATAAGAAAACGATATGATTTCGTCACCGTGAATCTCCCGTCATCCCACACGAAATGAGCTCTGCCCTAGATGGACCATCAATCCGTGCCAACTCCGACTGCAATGCAAGGAACTCCTCCACTCTTTGATCCAACAAGGCCGAAGAGAAACTCGGGGACTACGCTCCATGATCCCATGCCTGCTGCACCAGCGCTTCTCTGTTTCCGGCAAGCCGCAAAAGTCAGGGGTAACGCTCCCCTAACGCCCCATCCAGTTATCCTGCCAAAAGCAAAACCCGGATCCATCCCTGAGCACCGGATTGAGCTTAGGAGCTATCGTCAGTAGAACATCACTAAATCCTTTCCATAGTGAGGAAGGCAATCTCCTGGGACGGTCTCCAAAGCCATGGATACAACATACATCTTTCTCAACAAACTACATACTAGGTCCTTTGATTTCCCCCAAACGTGAACTACCCATTTTGCCATAAAATCTTTGTTCATCTCTTCCATCCGCATCACGCCCAACCCACCTTTCCTCTTCGCGGAAGTTGCCCTATCCCACTCCACCAAGTGGATACCCCTCTTGGCTTGCCACCCGTCCGACCAGAAAAATTTTCTCATCATGGCCTCAATCTTCACTTGCACCCCTGCAGGCAATGTCCTCGTAGCACAGAAGAAGATGGGGATGGTCGAGAGCACATGCTTCAGCAGAACCAACCCCCCCTTTGACGGCATCGATGCCTTCCATATTGCCATCCTTACCTCCATCCTTTCCAATAACGCCCTCCAATCCTCAGATTTTGGCTTTCCGCCACCAGTGGAAGCCCCAGGTACGTAATCGGCAAAGTGGCAGCCAGGCATCCCAACGAGACCGTCGCATTCTGCATCTTTCACTCTACCAGGCCGAAAGGGACCACCACCGATTTCTCCCTATTTATCCGAAGACCCGATACGTCCCCAAAAATATCATAATTTGTGGAAGCCCGACGCAGCCCGCCCCCATGAATAGAACTGTGTCATCTGCTTACTACAAAAGTGGGATGGATATCTCCTTCCTATATCCAACGCACCATCCCCCAGCCACAACCAACCTCATAATTACAGCCTGTGAGTCAGCAGCAATCACAAAAAGGGGGGTCAGCGGTCACCCCTGCCTAATCCCCCGATGCGGCTAAAAGAAACCCCCCTTCCGCTACCATTGACAAGCACAGTGTGGGATGTGGTACTGATACATCTATTGATCCACACCAACCACATTGTCGGGAAGCCTCTCTAATCCAACGAAGCCCACAAGAACCTCTAATCAATACAATCATATGCTTTGGAGAAGTCAACCTTCCGCATCACACCCTTAGCCTTGCTTCTCTTCCAATCCGTGACCATCTCTGATGCCATCACCAGACCATCTGCCATATCTCTCCCAGGTACAAATATCATCTGTTCAACCGAAATGATCTGCGGCGGGACCTTCCTCAAACGATTTATGAGAATCTTGGAGACCAAAAGATAAATGGCATTTGACAATGCGATCGGCCTGTAATCTTCCACCCCGGTCGTCGTATCCTTCTTCGGCGGCAAACAAATAATGCCTTGTTCAGCCTCTCGAATCCCTTATTCCGATGTCCAAATTCCTCTAGCAGTGCCATCACATCATATTTAACCACATCCCAAAATTCCCAGTAAAAGGCAATCGGGCACCTCCGGGCCAGGTGCCCCATCCTCATTAAGCTGAAAAAGTCCCTGCTTAGCCTCCGACTCTATGAACTCACGTGCAACGAATCTGCCTCCTCCTCAGAGATATATGAAATCCCTTTCCCCCGCCATCCCCAACCAATACAAGCGTGTCGCCTGCTGAAACTCTGAAAATGTGACCGCAATGCCTCCCCCACCTCTCGGTCCCCCTCAACATCCACCACGTTAATGGAAACCAAATGCAATAGATTTCTACGCCTTCTTGCACTCGTCGTGGCATGGAAGAACCGGGTGTTTGCATCTCCTTCCTGTCCTTCAGCCATCGTTGTCTGGACCTCTGCCTCCAGGCCACCTCCTCCTTTCTATCCTCAAATATAATCTCCTCCAAGCGGTTACCTCTTTCCGCCAGCTCCTCCGCCGTCAAAACCATCTCATCCTCCAGTATGTCCAACATACACACTTCCTCTTGGGCCATCAACCTCACGCTACAACGTTGAGCTTTGCTAGCTTTGTTGAAAGCCATAAGGTGCCTCCTGAGCTCAACCAGCTTGTCAACCGAGAAGTTGCCGACCTAGGCATGCATTCGAGCCAAAAAGTGGCAACAGAGTCGCGAAAACCCTCCTCCAAGAGCTACGCTCGCTCAAACTGAAAGAACATCTGTAGTCTCACCCCCTCACCCGAAGACCAGAGCAATGGTGTATGATCCGAATGAGCCTGTGGCAACGCTCGGGCCCCATCCAAGGGAAAGGCCTCCAAAACCTTCACAGTACCAGAAATCTGTCAACGCGAGACCTGGATCTCAAATCCTACCAACTGTATACACAACCTGCCGTATTTATCACCTGTAAACCAAGATCCTGCCAAGTGTCTCACCATAGCCCATAACGATGCCGAGTTGTTGTCCCTTCCCCCCTCCCCCCCCCCCCCCCCGTCCCCCCGAGCGATCCTCTGAGAATAAAGTTGCGTTGAAATCTCCTGCAACTATCCAAGTCGCATACAATGCAGCAGCCCTGACCAATACCAAGTCCTCTACAAGATGCACCATGTTGTTCCCATTGCATGTGCCATAAACATTTGTGATCATGACTCGAGCTCTGTCCGCCTTCCGTTGCAGCATCGTAGTAATAGATTGTCATCCCCGAACCTCCATCTCAACCAACACAAACTTCTCTGCATCCCAACCCATCATAATCCACTAGAGGCCCCTTTCGACGGGATAGCCCTGCACTCTCTCGGCTTGTTTCCCCCAACTTCTCTCCATGTCCCCTTCAAATCCTGTGAGATCTTTGTTTCTTGTAATAAGACTATATCTGCCATGTGCTCCATGGCTAACTGACGCACCGCATCCTGCTTTTTTGACCGCCCCAGCCCCCTAACATTCCATGAGATCAAATTCATTTAGGAAACAAAGGCATCCCTTTTTGGCGACACCTGCAATGCAACACCTTCTCCTGTATGCCCTCCCTCTGACCATCTGCCCCCTCCTGAACTCCGCAGAGCTTCTGGTCTCGCGCCACATCGATCGGATCCGCCGCCGCCACCTGGCTAACAACCCACTCACCTACCAACTCCTGTACGACCCCATAATTTCCCCCTTACGCCCCACAGCCATTCTGATCGAGCTCCCAATGATACACCCCCTAAGCATCCCCAATCTTTTATACACCTCGAATCTCTGCCTCCTCCTCCGCTCCATCAGCCTACAGCGAGAATATCGCTTGCCATACCTCCCTGCCTCCCGTCGTAGCATCTCCTGGGGGCTCTCGGAAAAGACCAAACTGTTTGAGTCACCCTCTCGTGGTTTCCCAGTCGATCCCACGATAGGTATAATCAACGCCGACATCATCGTGCTTGCCATCTGGACGGAGCATCCAGAGGAAAGAGAAACATGTCTGGTTGATTTCGCCCCCTCTAGCCGAGGTGTCGCCCCTTCTGAGCATCTCCGCCATGATGACTCTCCAAACTTGACCAACGGATTCGACCTCATTAGAGAACATGGTCTTCCGAGTTCCCCCAGGACCGGCTGGTCGTCCACCGATGTCGCAAACTCATTGCAGTCCCTCCAACCAACCACTGGTTTGAAAAAAACCCAAGGGGCGGCAAGCTCGGTTGGGTCAGCAGCATTACGTACAAGCAGGTCTGAGTTCGACTTTTCATCTTGATGCTCAGCCCGCTTCGCTTCGCTACGTCCACCCATATCCGCGACTGCATCCGGATCCAAGGCCCCTTGATCTGCACCGGCCACCATCCCATCACCCGTATCCATGGAACCACCCAAATCCGCTACGACATCCGCCACAGGATCAAGCTCCACCACCGAGAGATCCACCGTGCCTCTCGGATCCAAAAATGGGCTCTCACGATGTTCAAACTTCGAAGCAAACGGGTCCAGATCCGACCCGCGAGCATGCACGGACACTACTTCTACGAACGTCACATCCCCTCTGCTGCTTCAGTGGCACCTCGAACGAAGTGCCTTCATTTTTCTCGATGTCCCCGCTCCCATTGCCGAAAAGGGGTATCCACGTTCAAAAAAGTGGAAAGGAGCTCGTTCCATTTCTGTGCTTTTCATCCCCGACGCCGCCCCATGCTCCATCGGTATCCTTGCCCCACGCTCCTCCGGCGACCTCGTCGTCTCCTCCCTGCTGACTGTATCGATATATCTCTTGGCGAAGAGAACTTCATATGTACCTCGCCACATGCCATGACGGCAGAGGGCTGACGACCTCTACTCCCGACACTACCAACTCAGGGGATTGGCCACGGCGTAACCCATCCAAAATAATTGCCTGAATCTGGACCACCGGAGCCATCAGATCGTGTACCACCATCAAGCTCCTCCCAAACAACGGAAGTCCTCTAATCTAGAACAGCTTTTTGACCTCCAGTGCCTTCAGCGCCCCGTCTTGCGGTAAAGGTTTCCTCTAGTGAATACACCCCTTTGCCCGACAAGACCGCTCCTAAAGCTTCCGAGCCTCCATCGTCGCAAGGTCAATCGCATCGATTCCACCCTCCCCGCCTCTGCCAACCCTCGCAGGCCCCCTCACGTCTCTCCGCAGGCATCTGAAACTGCGGTGCCCATTCTTCCCGCAACTAAAACATTGGACCTTGTCCCGGCACTCTGTCGCCCGGTGACCCTTGCTCTGCATCTAAGACACCTACCCGAAAACTGCGCTCCCCCATGGATGGAATCCAAGTTCGGTTGCCGGAAGCACCTCGTGACCTTCGTCCAACCGTCCTCGCTCAAACTCTCTCTCCCGCTTCGTCCAGCCATGATGGAGGGAAGAAAGCCGTCGATCCTAAAGGCAACTTGTAGAGGGAAGAAGACATGAAAGAGGCAGTCTAGAGGGATGAAGGCTTGAAGGGTAAGCGTTCGATTAAAACGACTGTGGCATGGAGAAGGCATGATGGTGGCAACAACCTATAAAGTAAATGCAACGATGGGTTTTCACGATGAGAAGAGCAATGCGCCGTGGGCCCCTAGTGGAATTAAGGTTAGGGTGGAAGGCTTATGGCCTTATATGAATGGAGATATAAGACCTCTGACTGAGGATCGTTGCTCTGATACCATGCATGAGAAGAAAATGACTTGTTTATTTTCAGAGTCACGACCCTCTTATATAGAGGGGGGGAGAGAGAGTTTAGGATTTACAAATATTACATAAATACATTTAAGAGGGTGTCTAGGATTTGGGAGAAGATTGCATAGATGTCGCAAGGGCAACTAAAAGGAAAACAAGAAGACAGTTATTCCTCGCACTTTGTTATTTGCTCTATGATAAGTAAGATGAAGTTGGTAACCAAGACATCCGTTTTGTTAAATTCAGATGCATACTTGTTTAATCGCTATTTGGATTTTCATAGGAACAAGCTGCAAATCTACATTCGGAGTTTAGCAATGAAGTTGAATTGCTTTCTAAAATTGAACACCGGAATCTTGTGAGACTACTTGGCTACACTGAAAAAGGAAATGAAAGAATTATTATTACGGAATATGTTCCAAATGGTAACCTTCGCGAACATTTAGATGGTAAGTTGTGATTGTTAGATTATGATGTCATGATGAGTGGTAAAGTTGACTATATATATTTTTGGATTATCAGGCAAGCACGGGAACATTTTGGACTTCCACCAGCGTTTGGAGATATCAATAGATGTGGCACATGCTCTGACTTATCTTCATTCGTATTCAGGTTCAGTGCGTCCAAATTTCATAATATATTTGACATCAAAATATTCCACTCTTTCCTTTTCTGAATGTTTAATTTTTTCTACTTGGTTTACGTTGGGGCGTATATTTCATTTTGGTTTTCAAGTTCCAACTATTACCTGTTCAATATACTAAATGTTCAAAACATTGTGTTCGACTGGTTTCAGAGAATTTTGTTACAATGATAAAAGTCGAACTAGTAGTAATTTTAGTAAAAAAATAAACCCTTACCATAATCTATTCTGGCAATGGATTTGAGGGGAAAACAACCAACAGCCTACATACTACATAGACGGCCCCCATGAGTTCCTTGTCTCATTTCTCTCATGAAAAGTCCAAGTCTGCTGTGTTTGCACCTATGAAAAAAAGTGACCATACTGTCGTACATTGCCCCTGCCGGCATCAACTTAATTTCGACTATGCATAAAGAAAAGAATTGTGTTTTCCTGTTTGATCAAAATCAGGGCCATGGTTCTAATTGTTACATTTGTTCTCCTTCAAGATCACATTTATGCAAGAAATATTATTTCTATTTTTCCGCAAGAAAATTGGCAGTAGGAAATTTCTTTTCTGACAGACTTATTTTACATTTAATCCCTCTTCTGTATGACAGAAAAGCAGATAGTCCACAGGGATGTCAAGTCATCAAACATTCTTCTGACTGAGGGCTTCAGAGCTAAAGTAGCCGACTTTGGATTTGCAAGATCTGGGTCAGCAGATGATGACCAGACCACCAAAGTCAAAGGAACTGCCGGGTACATCGATCCAGAATATCTAAGGACTTCTAAACTGACACCCAAGAGCGATGTGTTTTCATTTGGCATTTTGTTAATAGAAATTCTGTCTGGGAGACGCCCTGTGGAATTGAAAAGAGCAAATGACGAGAAGATTACTATTAAATGGGTGAGTATTTTCCTCCTCCCGACAGCATTTATGTGAATATCTCTTCTATTAATCAAAGGGTGATCACTATGGCTGTTTCTGTGAAGGGTGAGGGGAAGAAAGGGGTGTCTACATATAAAATATGAAGGATTTTTTTTAGCCTTCACAAAATACTAACAGTTTTACCTTTTGAATGGTGAAAATGAAGAAAATCCAATAAAAGGTTCATGTTTGAATGTTCTCCATGTGCTTGTGCAAAATAAGGCTAGTGGTTGAAACCATTTTCCAGCTAATATTTGTGTATTAGTTCTGGTCAGGAGAGGTTTCTAGGTATGAAGGCCAGAGACTGGGCACTGGCTTCAGAATCGGCTTACATTTACCCTTTTTGTGAAATAACTAAGCAAGAAAAAAGGTGTAAAAAGACCCTCCTTGTGCAACCTTGGACATTCTAAGATCCTTCTTCATTTCAAACTTGCTCCCGTTGATGGAATTTTTAGTTCATTTATGGAAGGTGTGCAGAAAAAAGAGAGATGGTTTTTTTGTTTTCCTCCAAAAGATCTGCTCCCTGAGAGCGTAAAGGTAGCATAAATAACCATCTGAGAAAGGAACCCAAGATGGATTTTCATTCTATTTCTTACCTTGTGTAGTGATTTTTTTTTAGTTTAACATATATGGAGCTCCTTCTTAGCCCTATCCTCATCTCCTCAACGGATCAAGCCTGTGTTTGTACATATTTGGTTTTCTGAAATTGGAGAAAGTTCCATTCAGTTCCTGGCATGGTTTTTTCCTAATCTGCACCTTGGCAACATTGCATCTCAGGCCTTCAAGAAATACGATGGAGGACAAATGATGGAAATCTTGGACCCTGAGCTTGAGGAAGTGGTGGATAAGGAAATAGTATCAAAACTGTTCGATCTGGCATTTCAGTGTGCCGCACCCACTCGTGCTGATCGACCAGAGATGAAAGAAGTTGTGGAAAAACTGTGGGAGATCCGGAAAGACTACGGTAGAAATCGAAGAAGCAGATCATGATTTTCAGGGTGGCTTCATACCGTTCGACATGATCTTGCAACGTATACTGATTACGCCGCGTTTATTGGGCGAAGAGATGTTAAGTTGGCAGCTGCTCTTTCTGGTCTTGCACCTTGAGTTTGGTCCTTGTATTGGATGTGCTTGTATATCATAATTTGCATCTTATAATGAAACCCAGAATTTGTACACATATTATGATCATGCAGTTTCTCACTGTCTGTTGCAACTTGGAAATGGAATCTTGCTTGTGCCTAAATTGTTTCTTAATTATTTAGGGAGATGTAATATGGGTAAATTTTGGTCCTTGTGTATATGAAGATTTTTTAATTCAAATTTGGCGTGAAATTTGTTGTAAATCTTTTTCTTATCCAGAAAGTTGTAAATTTTTGGGAATAATCGTCAATCAATATAAACTGGTGAGAGCATATTCGACACACACACATATATGAGGAAAGGGATCCTACTTCATGGAGTAGGTAACTTACTCCATTTTCATTTTTTTCCACTTTTTTTATTTTTTATTATTTGAAAAATGCTTAAATCCATGTTTAAAAGATCCGAACGGTTTCGGAATGATGCAATTAGAAAGAAAGTTGGTGTAGCTCCGATCGAGGATAAGTGCGAGAAAACCGCTTAAGATGGTTTGGTCATTTGCAAAGAAGGTCAACTAATGCACCGGTTAGGAGATGCGAGTGTTGGGATGTTGAGCCGGCTAAGAGAGGGCGAGGACGGCCCAAGAAGTGTTGGAAAGAGACTATACGAAGGGATCTTAGCTTTTTGGATATAAGTCCGAGATTGACCCAAGGTAGATCTGAATGGAGGCGAAGAATCCATGTAGCCGACCCTACTTAATTGTGGGAAAAGGCTTTGTTGTTGTTGTTGTTGTGTTGAAAAATGCTTCCATGGATTTTCATAGTTATATCCCTCTAATATGTCATTCAAATTTTATCAGAAACATAGACTCTTATGCCCTCCATCTAGAATAGGTAATTTTATCGGTCTTAGATTTGTTGTAATTTACTTGTTCCGGATGGAGGGCATAGGAGTCTCTGTTTCTAACAAAATTTGAATGACATATTAGAGGGATATAGTTATGAAAATCCACGGAAGCATTTTTCAAAAAAATAAAATAATTGGGAAAAAAGTAAGCATGATGTAGGTAAGTTACCTACATCATGAAGTAGGATCACTTTCCTCTCTCTCTCTCTATATATGTGTGTGTGCGTGTGCGTGTGTGCGTGTGCGTGTGCGTGTGCGCGTGCGCGTGCGCGTGCGCGTGCGCGTGCGCGTGTGCGTGTGTGTGTGTGTGTGTGATTATAAAACTAGTTACTCTCTTCTCGATTCCTTTTATGCTCTTGGACCCTCAGCCTTCATGGATGTCGAGTTTCCTCCCTTGTTTTTTCCACACTTCTCTTTTCTTTACATGACCATCATCCATCTCTATATCGCCGATCGCCTCAAGGACACTCCTCTACCTATTCATGTTGATAATAAGCCCTGACAGCCCACCTTGAAGTTCTCTTCTTCCTCATTTTATATAAGATTGTTAAAAATCTCTACTATATTATATACCACTATATTATATATTATATTTGGGGCTCGATGAGGTTGTTATTCATTGTTAGTGATTACAATACAAAATCTCTTGAACAAAGGACTAACACTCCTCATTCCCTCCCTCACTTTGGCCTCCCATTCTTTCCCAATGAGTGCAAATCCTCCCCCCGCATTCTTGCATCTATCTTTGGTGGAAGAAAAGCCATGTCACCCCATCCATTGAAGATGGCTTTCACTCCACGTCAATCCACTTATTTCTTGCCATAAATAAGGTAGAAGTGGTGAAAGTTCGGAATCCAAGGATTCTATTGTATCCTACTGCCATATATAATGAGTTCTTTTGGATACGCTTCCCGCCCTCACTGTAAAGATTTCCTCTTTCTTGATTGGTGGTCCACGTTCCTAAGGAAGCTTCTCCCGTTGGCAAATATTCTCCTTTCATCTGCATGCAGATAGCTTTTTTCATCTTTCTATGGAAAGTTATAAATGATTAGGGGTTAAAGGGAAAGATTTGAGCTTTTATTAATTTGATGGTGGGTGGGGAAGAGGCCAACCAACCCCACAAAGGAAAGGGGCATGTCCAGCAAACCAAGCTCGTCGTGACCCCGCGTCCGAACCCCCAAACTACTTGCTTCGATGGTACACTTCACGTTGATCCTTTGCCGCCAGTGAGTTAACATTTACCCCAGTTTTGCTAGATTAAGAAAGTAAGCCTCACTAGAAAAAGACATGATGCCTACCACCAAAAAAGCATCAGAGCGAGTCCTAATATATAATAGCGATAGCCAAGACCCAAACCTCAACATTATGCACTTCGGAAAGCAAAAAAAAGAGTACTTACTTGAATAGCACTTTCCAGAAAGAAAAGAAGGGAACCCAGATACAGAGATAGGGGCAGAATGTAGCCATCGAGAGGAGGACAGAGAATACCTAA